>OZ023317.1:51206025-51303525 GCA_964007375.1 Ophion obscuratus
AAACGTAAAATTGAACAAATTTAAACAAATCAATGTGACATTCTTAAAATATTCAGTCAAATTTCATATAACAAAATGTTAAACGATACTATTTTTTTAACGTATATCGGCCCTGCAAGAATTTAATGACGAAGTGTGCAGACCATTCATTTTTTGTTATTAAAAAAAAATCATTTTCAAGTATATTATGTTCGAGTAATTGAAATTCAATGTTAAATTTTGGAAACTAGATTCACCGTCTACTTGAATAAATGAGAAGATTCGACACTTTTTTTCTAATCGTTCGCCATTTTGCTCGAATTTTTTTCATGGAAAATCGTAAACATTCAAAGTTTTATTGCGAGGTACATCAATTGTGGCTGAATTCACATTTTTTGAAAGGAAGTGTGCTACATTTCCGAGACAATGATTTTTTTTCGAAAACCATATAGTGGAACTCGTGAAAACATCGAAGTTGAACTCTCATTAGTCATATCCACATACAAAAAAAACGTGCTTTAATTCTTAAGCATTCGTCAGTAAAAAGATTAAATCTCAAAAATGATATCAATACGTAACATAATTATCAATGGAGCTAAGAAAGAACAAGACGAACTATAGTTTAAAAAAATATTCAATTCTCTATCTTTTGCCAGTGATCACTTCATTTCGTCTTAAAAACTATTAATCCATATACATATTTTTGTTATATAATATAATGTACGAAAAATAAAAAATATTATAATACTATTAATTAACTGTTGATTGAATTTTAAATTTATTTATTATATTAGCAAACAAAAAAATATTTATATATATAAATATTTTTTATTTGAAAATAGCATAAATAAAATAAAAATTGAATCAATAATTAATAAATAGTTTTATTATTCCAGTTATATCCTTTTAGGGTGTTTACACAGAACATCATTCCTACAAATATGTTTCCCCTTACAATATTTTCTTGTTTCTAAGCTTATATTTTACTGTCATTTTGCTTTTCGTTTCCGCATTTACAATTTTTACAACTAGTTTCTCGAACTGCTTATGACTATACGTGTTGTGACTATACCCCTTATTTCCTTGTTTACCTATATTTCCATATCTTAAAGCCGCTTTACACATGGCTTGATGCAGTGCACTAAAAAAATTGTCGCGAAAGCTGCAATCAAAAAATATTTAGAGGTCGCTCGAGCCTCCCAAAAATTCAAATTTTCATTAAAAAAATCGATTTTTTTTCGTTCTCTTCTCACCTGTGAAATGTACGCTTTATAATTTTAAATTAAGCTCACGAAAGCTCTAGACGGCCAATGAATATTTAGTGGTCACTCGAAAGCTTCGAAATTTCCAATTGTCGCGATTTTTTTCTCTGCCCACTCATAAATTTAACACTTTGTAAAATGTTCAAAACAATTAATCCTTTTTTTCGTTCTCTTTTTACCCGTGAAATGTACGCTTTATAATTTTAAAATTAAGCTCGCGAAAGCTCTAGACGGCCAATAAATATTTAGTGGTCACTCAAAAGCTTCGAAATTTCCAATTGTCGCGATTTTTTTCTCTGCCCACTCAAAAATGTAACACTTTGTAAAAATTTTCAAAACAATCAATCCTTTTTTCTTTTGTTAGGAACGAAATTTTTTAATTTGCCTCGCATTTCTAACCTGATAAAGCGGGTTATAAACGGGCCTATAACTTTGTTTACGGACAAGAGCTTTAAAGAATTATTTTATGAGAACAAAGATTATAATTTTTGGGTTAGTAGTGTGAGATTACTTTGAAAAATCTATTCCTAAAGAAAAACGATTAATTGTTTTGTAAATTTTATAAAACGTCAAATTTATAAGTCTATACTATACGTCTATACTGAGTTAGCAAGCTAATTAAACCAAGTGTAAAGAGCAAGCTCTGAATTCCCCCATCACTTGGGTCTAAATTTAGTGCATTGAATTTAGCCATGTGTAATGCGGCTCTTAATCTCGATCAAGTTTCTTTTGTTTCTCCTGATATGTATTTGTATATTCCCAATACTTGTCTGTCTCTATACTATTCTTCCTGCTTTGCAATTAAGTGCAATACGTCGATTTTTCAACTTTGTTCCAAACCTGTTGGTTTTCGTGGTCGACTTTTGTTTTCGTACCCCTTTTTATCATTCTTTCCATTTTCTTTCGATCGTCGTTTTGGTATCGCGCTCCATGTGTTTCCCTCGCCTACTTCCTCCATTGCATTTTCGATTTCCACTCCCCATTTTGTTGGGTTTCTATTTAGCACTCGTCTCGCCTCCTCTTTAAGGCATTTCTCCGGCCATCTTTCTTTCCCCATCTTCATTATCTCGATTAAGGAGCCAGTCCACTTTGGAGCCACGAAAAAAGGCTATTTTCGCGATTTTTTTTTTGAGGATTTTATAAAAGTTGGGCTTGATAAATAAAGTCTTGGAATACTTAAAAAAAAGTGTTCAATTTTTCGATTTCACATCCCTGAATTTTCAAGTACGATCGAGACGTCTCAAGCTTCGCAATTGAATACTAATTTTTTATGCTAAAAAATTCCTCAAGGGGCTAGTCCACTTCGGAGCCACGAAAAATGACTATTTTCGCGATTTTTTTTTTCAGGCTTTTATAAAAGATATGAATATAAAAGTTGTTGGGCTTGATAAATAAAGTCTTGAAATACATTAAAAAAGTGTTCAATTCATTTTTATTCATTTTTAAGTACAAAAACTATAGTTCAACGTAACGCCTCAAAAATAGGTGGGCTAGGTAGCTCCATCACAACTCGACAACGGCTTGTCTGACACCAAAAAATCAAAGTCCATTAGATTCAGTATGACACCAGCTACAAAATGACCCTCGGATGTAAAGTTTTATCGAAAAATAAAAAAATGGCAGATGAAAAACGAAAAAGTTTTTAAAAACGCGTTTTGCGCAGTTTTTCGCAAAAAAGAGTAAATATCAAAATTTTAAAACCATCGAGGGTCATCTTGTTGTGAATTATGTTCACAATATGTGTTTCAAATTTCAAGGGGTTCGTTTTATTAGGTTTAGAGATACGATGGAGCTAAATTTTGAAAACGTTGTTTCGAGAAAAACGCGTTTGATATTTATACTATGAAAAACTGTTACCTAAACTTAATCGGCAATTCCTGCGTCGTACAAAATCTCTTCTGATTGCTCATCATCGTCGAGTTCTTCAAGTCTTGCTTGCTTTCGATATTTTTGAAATTTTCAAAGTGGTCTGGCCCCTTAAGGCGTTAGGCCCCCACTTGTAGCGCAAAAAAGGCCTTTTTCATTAATTTTTTGAAAGATAACTACAAAACTTTTTTAATCGATCAATATACCATCTTAAAGAACACATCTTGAAGAACTTTCAGTAATTTTTTTATTGAAAAATATTACATTGTTTAGTGGCAAATGGCCGTCAATGAAATAATGTTTTTATATTCACGGTTTGCGGTGACCAACATTGCGGCGAAGTCGATCATCTGAAAAAAAAAATGCGGATAGATTTAGTCAAATATAAGTATAAACTAGTCTTTAATCGAAGGATTTTAAAAAATATTCATTTTTCACAAAATGGCGGACAGTCAAAGTTAATGGTTCGATTTTAACGAAAAAAACGGCCGTTTTTTGGCTATAAAACGGCCATTTTTTTCGAAAAAAAAATCGAACGATTAAAGACTATATTTTTATGTATTAAATAAGCCTGAAAAATTTCAAGAAGATCGGTTCATTAGTGTTCGAGTAATCTTGGTCACCGACTTCAGAAATGCCATTTTGAGAAAAACGCATTTAAAGTTTCAATTTCCGGTCGTTTACACAACGGATTCTTTTCTTTCAACGCTCATATCTCAGTCAATTTTGTTCGGATCGACTTGAAATTTTCAGGACATATTCTCAGATACTTATACTTCAAAAAAATGCAATAAAGAAAAAATCGATGTTTTCAAAATCGCAAGTGGCAACCCCTTAAATAATTTGCCGCTCTCTTCGATGTTACTGTCGTTATACATCTACATTCCGCTTTCATCCTCCATATATGATTTGGCGTGTTCCTATTTAGGCTCATGGTCATCTTAACATAGCCCCCTTAGGAAAATTGAATCAATAATATAGTTTAAAAAATATAAATTCAAATAATACATATTAATACATATTTTCATATATATATATATTACTTGGAATGATATTTGAAACCCAAAAAACTTATTTTTCCTCGCAAGCACGAAACATGACAAAAACGTCGAAATATCTGCATAAAAACCCCGAAGGACTATTCCTCTCCTCAATTTCCCTCAGCTCTCACGATCCTCAATATTTTCACGCCAAAAAAATCGGAAGTTTTGTGGAACGAGTAATTTATTTCTTCCCTCACGTCTAAATTGATACATCGAGCGAGTAGCTGGAAAATCTCGGGCCGTGAATAATATATACAGCAATACGCTCAAACGAACCGGTGTAGATAGAAAAATGGAATAATTGATGGTTCGATCATCTTTTTGCTCGCGTGTGAGAAAGACAATTGAGTGGCTGCCAATAGCGTAGACGTCGCTTTCGTACTGTAGGAAGGAGCCACGTCGTTCCGATTGCCCGGTGAATATCGCGCTGTGTTAATTTATTAAAGAAAATTTCAAGAGCACGAGGATAACCCGAAACATCCTGGCGGAACGTTACGAACCTTCGAACGAAACTCGGATGAAATATGTAAGGGGAGAGCAGTACACGTGTGTATTAAACGACTTTGGCTCACTGGCCGGATTCCGTCCTCGTACCTAATTTCATACCAGTTCGTTAAAAATTTATCGCGGTTTGCTCCAATTTCCTACTTTTTATTTTGTCAACTATAGGGTCATTCCTTTCTCGACACCCCCCCTCTCTCCCTCTTCGTGCTTTTTCTTCGCTTTCTGCAGACATAAATGCACCGTAAATTGACAAATCAGCTTGTACTGTTAAGGGGCTATACAAGTGTGAATGCTGAAAATTTGGGTGATTTTCGAGAATTTTTTGGAAGAAAAGTACTCAATTAAATGTTTCGGAAAATTGAGAATATATTTGGCTATATTTGACCTATATTACACATTTTTTTCATAGAAAAATATTGAGATCCAAGCGACTTGTGCGCTGCCTTCGGAGGCGCCCCAAAAATAAGTTCCTCCACTGCTGACATGATTCCGGCCGATTGAGTAACTGAAACCGAAAAAGTAAAAAAATATCGTTAAACTGGAAGGTACATCCTGTACAATGACGTAGGATTTTCGAAAAATATCAAAATTTAACAAAATGGCGCAGTGATGAAAAAAGTCTGTTTTCTTGCCTATAAAATTTGTCGTTTTTTTTTCAATGTCAAATCGTCAGTTTTCATCGAATCAAAAATATCCTACGTCATTGTAGAGTAAATATATTCAAGAGTACTCAGTTCAAATTTCAAGTCAATCCGATAATTGCTCTTTGAGTTACAATGTCAGCAAATTTGCGAAATCTCATTTCGAGAAAAACGCATTTAAATATTTAACTATCGATTTTTGCAAGATAAAATGATATTTACCATAAAAATCAGCTATGCCTTGTCCATACAATGGACTGTCGAAAAAAGCAAAAAAATCGACTTTTTGAAACTGGTATAGCAATGAAGTCAGCAATAATAAAAAACTCAAGGATTTGGATAAAATGTAACGAATCTACGGTTTCTCCGATACGCGGAGGCAATTTAGCTGGGTGCCCAATTTGGGAACACTCATTACGGGGCTTTTAACCCTTTCTGGCAATACAATCAATGTTACATGACATTTAGATTAGGGTAGAATATCCATAAGTACGAATATCCATAAGTGCCAATGTCCATTATTGAATATCCATACGTCGAATATGCATGTCGAGTATCCATAAGTACGAATATCCATAAGTGAGTATAGTATTAGGTGTACAACTTAGTTCGGTCCGTTTTCAAAAGATAGCTCCACGTGCTATAAATGGTTGACGGCAACAGCTGATTTTTGCTGTATCGTGAAGTATCAACATCTCTTAACCAAATATCGTTTACAGACCTTTGAGTTTTGCGCATCAAGTCTAATTTTTACTGCGGTGAAAATGTCGAATTTCGTCCCAAATAAGCACCATTTGCGGGAAGTGTTGATTTTTTATTTCAATTGTAAGAAAAGTGCAGCTGAAGCCCACCGAATGTTTGTGGGACCATCACGGGAGACTTCTACAGGCAACAATTGATCCGTTTAAAGCGAGCTATAGCCGAAAAACGTCCAGAATATGCGACCAGACACGAGTCCATAATCTTTCAACATGACAACGCTCGGCCTCACGTTGCTATTGTGGTTAAAAACTATTTGGAAAATAGCGGGTAGGAAATTCTGGCTCACCCGCCTTATAGCACAGACCTTGCCCCTTCCGACTACCATTTGTTTCGATTGATGCAAAACGCTTTGACTGGAATTCTTCACGTCACAACAGGGTATCGAAAATTGGCTCGATTAAGTAGTGGCTTCAAAAGGTGAACGCTTCTTCCGCGACGGAATTCATAAATTACCAGAAAGATGGGGAAAAGTAGTGGCTAGCGATGGACAATATTTTGATTAATGTATTAATTCATTTTATCATTCAAATAAGTGCGTATTTTAAGCAAAAAAAAAACGGACCGAATTAAGTTGTACACCCAAAATATAACCCAAACTATATAACCCGAACAAACTTGAACTTTTACCGAGCATTCTCTTTATTAAAAATTTTCTTAAAATGCTCATCTTTCTTCGTCTTTTCACTCTTTCGCCATTTTTGGCACTCATTTCTACTCTATACTTACCTTCGATACTCACTATATTTGTCTATTTTCCGCTATTCCTGACACTCATCTCTACTCTATACTCACTTATGGATATTCGTATTTATGGATATTCGATGACAGTGGATATTTGATTTTATACATGTGCGGGTGTGTATGTGTGTGCGTGTGCGTGTATTGTAATGTTAAAATACGTCCATAAATTGTCAAATCGATTTCCACTTATGACTAATATACTAATAATAAAATTCAATTGTCTCTGACGCGTCTTGCATTGGCAGTTTTGATGATTAAAACATAGAATATAATCGTCTAAGCATCTTGCAATCAAATTGTCAAGAAACTTGAATTTCGTTACGAACCTTGACGTCACTTATTTTGTGGAAGATAAATAGCATCAGGGTGCGCATCAAATTCTCGCTGATAATTTTTTTCTTATACGAGTCGTCTCCAATTTCCTGGAGCAAGTGCGAAGAAAGTGGGATGGGGAGGGCAATGGCGGATATCTCATCAATTGCATTCACACCTTATCAACTTTATCGTGAAATAGCGGTCCACGAACTTGCGCTACGTAAACCGAGAAAGTTTTTCACGAAACCACATCCAATTCCGAGAGCTGGCGGAATGGTAAAAAAAACCCGGATGTTTTAATACGAACACACATTTTTTTTCTCATCCGTATGTAACAACTACTTCACGAAATAAATCCAATTTTAGGAGGAAATTGCGAATTATTGCTCAACGTGAGAGCTGCAGGATCAAAGTTCACTCTTGTAATTGTGGTTCAGCAATATTTAATTAATTTTATCCAGCGCTATAACAGTGTCTCCACGAGAGAAAACTGGAATTAGTGGATAAGCGAACATCGAATCTTCGCTCGAGTTAAACAAAAATCCGTTCCTCATCATGGAACTGGATTTCTAGCCGATTATCTGGAGTTGCGACAAAATTGTTCTACAGGTCTTTATTGCGGTTTCCATTTTTAAAACTGCATTCAAATATAAATATCCTTAATTATATACCGAAAAAAAATCGATATATTTTTTTTCGGTTACATCCACCAAAAACAGGTGAATTAGGGTAAAAAAAAGAGTCCTCGAGGGAGAGCTCAAAAAAAAATTATTTCGAACGACACATTGCATTTGAATACTTTCCATAAGAATAACACAGGAAAATATTGGCATTTCTGAACGTCGTAGTAAAACTCTTCAGAAAAAAATCTCACAAAAATGTCATTAGGATATTCTGATAGAGAATTGAATTCCCTACAAAAAAAGTTCCTACGAACAATTAGCTTAGAACAACCGTTCAAGTGGTATCGCTGTCTGAAATTTTTTTTTTTATTTAAGCGGCGTGCGCGCCACCTGGCGGCAGCATGCGGTAGCTCGTAGTGCAAAATTACAAGCTTCACGCTAGCACCACGAACGGGAAACCGCGACATTTTTCCCCCAAATCAAGATCTGTCACTGCTACAAAATTTCATTCGTTATTGCGAAGTGAATCCTGTAGTAGGGGAGGCTGCCTCGAAAAAATTAGCTAGTCACTTGTGGTACTTTAAGGAGAAAATTGTTGCTTTGTCGTTTTTTGACAATGCTGTGCCGATAAGTGTGAAGGCAAAAATGGTACAAGCTCTGCAATCTCGAGAAAAATCCAAAAATCCTTCCGAGCGAGTAATTATTTTTAAAAATGATTGGGAAATCGTGCTGAAAGAAGACATAAGCGATTTCGTTACTCAAGAACCCTCATTTCTTTTCCAGCAATTAAATTTACCTCGTGATTTTTTGAGAGTAAATATTGAATCATGGCCGGAAAATTCCACTTATTCGAGTTGCTTAGATTTTTTTAAATCCAAAAGTCGTTAATAACGTAGCCGAACGTGGTGTCACTTTGATAGAAGCATATAACGGTTCATTAACAAAAAACGAAGAGCAGCTACAATATTTATTGGGCGTAGTGCAAAATCATCGACAGAAATACCCTAATTGCAACAAACAGACTCTTAAAAAAAGGAACGATGATTATCAAGCATTGTAATGTAAAAACAAATCATTTTATCTTATTAAACGAAATTAATTCAATAAAACTGTTCGAAACACGATCAATGATGGACGTCGTTTCTTTTATATTTCTTGTCGTACTTGATTCTTTTTTGTATCAGAGAAATATTTTGAGAACGATTCTATGCAAATTGTATGTTAGAGCAGAACATTCTCTACAAAAAAAAAACCCAAAAAGTTTTTTCGTAAAGCGAGAAATTCGATTTTTACAGCCTTCTGAATTATTATTTTTTATATCAATTCAATTTCAGACAGCGATTCCGCTTGAACGGTTGTTCTGAGCTAATTTTTCGTAAAAACTTTTTTGTTGGAAATTCAATTTTCCATGAGAATATGTTAATGACATCTTTGTGAGATTTTTTCCTGACGAGTTGCACTACCACATCCAGAAATCCCAATATTTTCCTGGGTTATTCTTATAGAAAATATTCAAATGCAATGCGCCATTCGAAATATTTTTTTTGAGCTCTCCTTCGAGCGTTCTTCATTTTTTACCTTAATTCACCTTTTTTTGGTGGATGCAACAGAAAAAAAGAGTATCGATTTTTTTCCGCACACACACACACATATATATATATATATATATATATATATATATATATATATATGATTAAACGCACATAATGCGATAGTACATTTATGCTCTCATTGTACTTCAATAAAATGAATAAAAACCACACAAAAACATTCACCATCTTGGCCATGTTGGAGAGAGAGAGCGAGCGGGAAAGGGAGCCCTCCCCATGTTCATTTATCAAATATGTAATTAAAATTTGCAAAAAAGGATTCGAAAAAAACATTCATTATTGTCATCCACCTTTCCTTCAAACTCGTTTGAACTCTCCCCAAGTTGGATGCATCGGTTACTTCATCATCAAGTTGGTCGTGCAAGGACGTAAAGTGCAACGATGATGCACCTGCAGGCATTTGGAAATGCGACGTATACTTTACCTTCGAAGTGCGACTGTCATTTGGATAGCTGCGACATAATGAGGTTATACACGCCTTGGAGAAACGTGGACTGCAGCTTGCGCATGTAATATGTAAACGTTCCGGGTGCACGTGTGCAGCGATGGAAAATGAAGGGGCGACGGAAAGCCGGGACAACTTACTGCTACGTGGATTTCCTTTTGCAATGCAGATCTTCGCTGCTGCGAATGAAACTCTGTACAGGCGCATAAATATTTCATTCTTGGGACACTGGCAGGCACGTGGTTTCGATCAGAGAAAGAGAAAGAGGGAGAGAGAGAGGGAAAGAGAGAGCGAGAGAGAGAGAGAGAGAGACCGTGTAAAATGAGATAGGCAAAAATTTGACGCGAAACGAGAAAATGACAAAGTCGAGGCACCGTTGAACAACAGATAGGCACATAACGCCGTCTGACATACAAATATACTTTTTGTTCCGTAATTGTGCACTTCGCACGAATCCGGTCGTTTCAATGGAAATATTATTTCACGAGAGAAAAAAAGAACTGATCCCCTCTACCCGTGGCAATCAGCGTTGGCTTAGGCCAATACTTCGATGGGTGACCGCTCAGCCACGCCCTACCGTCTACTGAAAGGGACGAAAGGTTGGCCGAATTTCCGATAGCGATACACAAGGGAAACTCATGAAAAATGATGAACCAACATCAACAGAGGTTTTCCGCAGTTCCCCTGTGCCCTCGTGCAAACGCGATACGGCAGGGGGACGCTCCGCAGGGTCTCTAAGAAACTGGATTAGTCGAGTTACAAGCTTGGTGTAAAAGTGTGGAAGGCGTCGATCGTGAAAGTCCGAATGGGCGTGCGAAGCATCCCTATAAGGAAATTCGAAAAAATTGATTTACTCGAATCGCTCGACAATTTGAACGAAAAAACAACTGATCTTTTTCGCTCGCCATGATTCGTCTAAGCTTCATTGATTAATTCGTAAACCATGCCGATTTTGGAGAAAACGAACAATGGATGATGACTTCAAGATTTATACGGAATAATATTTATATATCTAGAAACGATATTTTTTACCCGTCATAGTGGTGAGCGGTTTCATATATTTGTCCCTTTTCCTCTAAATTTATTTTCATATTTATATATATATATATATATATATATATATATATATATAAGTAAATAAATATACAAAAAAAAATGTAAGAAAAAGAGACCAATGTATTGAGCCGGACAGCACTGTGACGGGTAAAGAATCGATTTTTTTGCACTTTCTTAAGGAATATATATTCAAGAATATGTAAGAAAAATTTCGAGCTTAACTCTAAAAAAAATTCAATTTAACCCTTAATTTAACCTTTTTTCTTATCAGCTGCCATTTTGGGATTCTTTTTCGAAAAACGATTACGTATAAAGAGAACCAAATTTATATAGATTATAAAATTTGTTTATCTTTATTTTTCAGGCCAACCATTGTCAAGTTATCTAACCGCCCGTTGTAACGATATTTTTTTTTATAGACTCTTATATACCCTAATAACGTTGTCAATTTTTCATTTTTTTTTCATAACGATTTGCATGAAATAAGTTCAATGTATGTTTAAGGAGATACCTTTTTTCCATATCCCGAAAAAATAATCTAGTAGACAAAAAAATCAGATGAAACGACCTTTTTTAGCCCGCCACAGTGGTGACCTCCCGTAATGTAAGAATAATGTGTATAGATATATCATTTTCATATTGGTAAATGTAATCTGTATTCTTAAAATTTTTGAAGCAAGCAGACACATCGAAGAAATATACACACACACACATACCATATATATGGTGGTGGTGGTGGTGGTGGTGGAAAACCTGGGAGCTATATATTTTTTTTCGTTCATGTGTTTGTCTGCCAGGTTCACAAATTCTAATAATAAAGAACACATTTATCAATATGAGTATATATACATACAAATAATAACCATATCCAAAAATTTGTCTCCTGTGGTGAATGAAAATAAATACGTTGTAGATTTTTCAATAACTTGAGAAAAGTTCTATGAATTTTTTTCTACGAACAAATAAATAATACGGTTGAAATAAAATTAAAATAATTGTTAATTATTCTAGATATGTTTACTAAAACGAGATTCCACAACAACGAAAAAAGCGAACGAGTATTTTTTTAGATTGTAAAAGAAATTTCATCAAATTGGTACGTGAGTAAAACTCGAAAAATCTGGACGTGTGCCGAAAAGAATAAAATCGTGAAAAATATACAAGATATACTTTCCAATATTTGCCGCTTCAATATTCTCAAGCGGATATAGTAGAATTATTTTCTTTACTCATACTCAAGCGTATATTTACATGTTCAAGTTAACGAGGTGAGATGAGCTTTATACCGGAGTTCATTTTCCCTTCCGACAATTCGATCGAATTTCCAGTGATCCCTTTTGCAATTTTCAATGCCCCCCCCCCCTACCCGCTGGCCGGAAATGGATCAAACATCGTTCTTCTTTTGGCAAAGTCAGACTTGCCAGTGGCAGAAACGAGATCTCATCGCGTTTGTCGCGATTCCATCCGTCGCACGAACGATTGAACGAGCGGGTAAAAAAAAATCTATTGGAACATCCTGTCTATTGGAAAAAACGGATAAAAATTCGAAACTCATCGGAAGTCGCACAGTAATATTGGTCGATGAATATATCACGATAACTTTATGACAGTTTTCAATTTGTTTTTTTTTGTAATGCATATCTTTAATTTAATGCATATTTCTGAAAACAGCTGATTTTTTTCCTATTTCTCCGAATTTATACCATTTGACGGATTTGAAGGCAACAGCTCAAAAAAGTTTCCCCCTTTTTCTCTTCATATAGAAATATATATATATACATATTAAGGTGACTAAATATACGTCACTACAACTTTCACCTCTCATTGTTCAACATTTGGCGAGAGGCCAACACACCAACTTTACGAAAACTTTCCGAAATACGATTTGATAAGAATAATGTAAATTGTAGCTAGAGCCCGAAAGAGTGAGAGTGAGAGAAAGAGAGAGAGGGAGAGAGAGAGGGGGGGGGAGAGAATCGAGGTGGCGGAAAGGCAAAGAATCTTATTACTGCTTAAACTTTGAACTCTAAAATTTTAGATCATCCCCTGGAGAGAGTAAATGTAAATGTAGCTCGAGCCGGAAAGAGAGAGAGAGAGAGAGAGAGAGAGAGAGAGAGAGAGAGAGAGAGAGAGAGAGAGAGAGAGAGAGAGGTGAAAAAGTTCTCCCGTACTCGATCTGACTCAATAGCCCTCCACTTCCCGGTCCCATTTTTCCTTCGTGTTCCTTTCCATTTCCCCTTTGCTTAAATGTCGGATATTCCAGGAAGGTGTCCTGGAATATCCGCTACCATCCATCTGATCTTCCATGAACTGGGTCAAACCGAATGAATCCTTAACATAATTATTAAAGGTATTCCTTTCACGAACCCGAATACTTAACAATTGTTTTTCCAAGTTTTATGACTCTAGAAATGATGACGAAAAATCGTCTCATTTATACGGCGCCTTATAGAGATGACACGCTGGCCATATTTGCATCCAATAATTTATACACTAAATAACTCTAGAAGCCTGATATAAACTGCTCACGCGTGTAAAAAAATCTAAAGATTCTATAACGGCAATAAAAACAGGGGATCACCGAATGTTTCAAGAAAATATTAATGATCAAATGGTGAAAAATGTGACTGGCAGAAGAATTTTCGTAGCCGCGACTTTTTAGGGAAAATGTAAAAATGTCTAAATTGACTAAATTCGCGCGAAACTTTTTCATTCCGGTTTATCGTCGGGCTCAATAATTAATTGTGACTCATTTTTATTAAACGCACTTGTAATTCACCGCTGATTTAGAAGGGCTCTCCTCATGCCGACACAAAATACAGCGCTCCACGAAAGGAATACCTTAACAATTATTTTGATACAATTTTTCAGTGCCTATTTATAGGTGTTTTTTATGAGTGCTTTTAATTTACATTTTATATCATATATATTTTAAATAATTTACATAAAATAAATATATTTTAAATAATTTATATAAAATAAATATATTTTATGTAATTTATATAAAATTATATTATATATAACAAAATAAATAAAAATGCATATTTTATAGGTGCATATGTTTATTTATAAACATTGATTTTAGACGATAAAGTCATAGACAACATTCGAATGGATTGTCAATGTCTACATTTTGGTTAACTCAGTTGTCATTCAAGTGGAGATATCAACCTAATTTTGAGGGCAACCTCTTTTTTTATCAGCCACAAATAGAAAGCACAATAAAAACAAAATCAATGACCTACAATGACCTTGGGATTACCTTGAAATATAAACAAAAATTGCAAAACGGTATTTAACGAAAGTCAAGCGAAAAAAGTGGTGGTTTCGGACGCGAATGATGTATTTATTGCATGACTTTATTGTTCAAAGTGCGATTGTTAATTTCGGCGAGAAAAAAAATCGACATTCTTCGTTCATCAAATCAAAAGTGTACATCGGAAAAAAAATCTTCGGTCTAATACTATATTCTTACATCTAGAAAAAAACCCTAAAAATTCTAGAAAGATCGATGTTGTCGTTTTTGAGAATTTTCTCTCACCCACTTTGAAAACCTACTTTCGAGAAAAAAGCGCTTAAAGTTTCGAACGACGCTGCGAGCGTTCCGACGGGCGTCAACATAACAGCCTATAAATCTGTCAGTTTTGATCCGATCAACTTCAAATTTTCCGGAAACATTTATAAGATGATACACTGTCCAAATATATTGATTAAAAAAAAGTGGTTTATCGACCTCTACGACTACGCGTGCATAAATGTGACCGGGCGTTCCCGACTTTACGTGTGGTCCAGGCGTGGCTTGCCTCGTTCGATTTACCTAACCTGGCCTTTTCAGGGTACAGACCACGAATATCACTAAATCTTTTCCTAAGCAGAACATTGACATTTCTTGAATATAAAATTCCGACCTATATTAAATAATACTTTTTGCGTCATCAAAGATATTGATAATTAAATATAATAATATCGTTAAACATTTACATTGTAATTGTATGGTCCCTTTTATTATCATATTATATTCTTCAACAATAATTGACGCCTGACAATGCTATAATGAAAAATACATTATAATGGTTGACGAAAATTATATGCTGATATAATGGAGGATATTATTGCAATAAATGTCATTATATCATCACGGTAAATGGTTAATATTTATATTGCAACGACGACGTTAATTTTATGTCATTTTTCTTGTTCTCTGTGTATCAACAAAAGTAATTTGGGGATAGTTTTATCGGAATTTCGATTAAAAAAAACTAAAGATATCATCATAAATAACAGTATAACAATACATGTAACAATTTAAACGTTACAGATTTGTTTGACTCTCTCAGGAGTACAGTCGTGCTGTCGCTGAAAAAACCCGGAATCGGAGAAAATTAGAAGAAGGCTAGTTTTTGACAGGTGATTTTGTAGGTGCCGCGGGTGCTAAATCCAAGTTTGCCTAAAAATCGGGGTGTAGGATTCTTTTTTAGGGGATGAAAGGAGATGGGGGTGGATTAATGCCAAACTACAACCCCTACGAGGTCGGCGCCGTGAGAGAAAATGTTCAGAAAAATCCGGGCTTTAGTTTTGTCCACAGCGCCGAAGTCGTGGAAGTTCATTTTGAGGGTGAAAAAGTGGGGTGAAATTTTGAAAAATCGGTTTTAATTCAATAACTCTTGAGAAAAAAATCGTACGTTTTTTGTTCAAATGGGAACGTTGTAGCCCTTGAAAAGACTCGTCGATCGAGTAATCGATCATCACTCTCCGATAATATCTTCACCCTCCAAAAATAATTTAAAAACCAAAAAAAAATAGTTTATTGAATAACTCAAAAACAAATCGGTTTTTCGAGTATGGCTCAAATGTACGAAATGTAGAGAATAATGTTCTCCACATTTACGTTGCTATGGACCACCCTTGAATTTTGATTTTCCAACCCCTCTCGGGGGTTGAACATTTAAAATGAAATTCTGGGAAAACCATTGACGGCACGAATTCGCCGCCGTGGAAGAATTTGTAGCTTGAACCCTCAGCTACATTTTTGTCCACATCGCCAAACTCGTCTCTCTTTAGTTTCGGTCAATAGTTTTCCCAGAATTTCATTTTGAATTTACAACCCCTGAGAGGGGTTCGAAAAAGCAAAATTCAAAAATTGTGCATAGGAACGAAAATATAGAGAAAATTATTCTCTACATTTCGTACGTTTGATCCATCCCCGAAAAATCGATTGTTTTTGAGTTATTCAATAAACAATTTTTTTGTTAATTCTTCAACAATTCTTTTGGGGGTGAAGATATTATTGGAGAGGGTTGCTCGAATACTCGATCGACGCGTCTTTTCAAGGGCTACAACGTTTCCATTTGAACAAAAATTGTATGAATTTGTCCTAAAGAGTTATCGAATGAAAACTGATTTTTCAAAACTTCATCCCACTTTTTCACCCCGAAAATGAACTTCCACGACTCCGGCGCTGTGGACAAAAATAAAACCCGGATTTTTCTGAACATTTTGTCTCTCGACGCCGACCTCGTGGGGGTTGTAGTTTGGCATTAATCCACCTTAATCCCCTAAAAAAACCCTACCCCCCCCCCCCCCCCCGATTTTTAGGCAAACTTGGTTTTAGCACCCGTGGCACCTACAAAATCACCTGTCAAAAAACTAGCCTTATAATTTTTTCCGATTCCAATATACAGCACGACTGTACTACAACCGGACTGATTCATTCGACGGAGCTCAATCAGACCATCCTGACTTCCAGACGAATCAAAGAATGATCTATCACTTATTATAATCAAAATGAAGCTTCTATACAGGGTGAGGCACATAAAGTGTTACAGAGCAATAGCACTCAAACTATTGATTATATCCAAAAATGTCTCAGAGAAAAGTTTCAGTGTTCGAGAAGAGCGTCATACTGGACCACCCTATTTTTTTCATCGGTGGAGCCGCTGAAGCTACTTCAAGGTCAACTCCACTTTTTTAAATGGAATGGCACTTTTTTCAACCATCTAGCGGTGCACCTCAAGTATCGATGACACAAATCCAAATATCTCGGATCAAATATTTGGTAGTGATCCAACATATTTAGATTTGTATTTCATTTTGATGGGTGACCTTGAATGACCTTGAACGACTTTGACCCCCTGATGTTGTTTACGCGGCTTGAGGTGCTCCACAAGATGGTTGAAAAAGAAATGTACCATTCCATTTGAAAAATTGGAGTTGACCTTGACCTAGCCTCAGCGCCTCCACCGATAAAAAAATAGGGTAGTGTAGTATGACGACCTTCTCGAACACAGAAGCTTTTTTCTGAAACATTTTCGGATATGATCAATAGTTTGAGTGCTATTGTTCTGTAACATTTTATGTGCCTCACCCTGCATATGGAAAACGAGGCTTTTTTGTCTGCGTACATTCTTATTTCTCTTTGCCTATCAGGAATGGGAGCAAGCGTATGTATACACTCATATACTATCTTAGCAAGTAGATAACCAACAAACAATATGTGTTCGAAACACTAAATTAAATACACTCCCGATTTTACCCCCTTAATGATTCCGAAAGCATCGAAACGTCATTTTTAATTTTCTTCTTTCTTCCTGGTTGTTACCCAATCTATTCCCTGCAACTTTTCTGGGCATTACTGGCTCATTATCCGGCCCGTTCCTGATCAGTTCCCGATCGTCTTTCGATTTCGTCCCCACGAATACGAGCCTGGTATTATCTAGGGAAGGTTGAACACGGGCAGTAGTTTTTCTCGACTAAAATTTCTACACGGGTAGCCATAACCTCTTGACTGTTGGATTCTTGAAATCTTAGAATAAGCATGACCATAACTTTGCCAAACCTCCGAGGCGAATTCTCAAGTATGCATCGAGGGTAGTGATCTGAGACGCATGAAAACTGTATTCGGAATCTGTCTTCGCCCCCCCCCCCCCCCCCCTTCTCTGTTTCCTCGACTAGCTTTATTCCACAATCTAAGAACAGGTTCAACGATGTTGTTAACTTCTGAGGCAAGTCGTTGCTGGAAGGGCTATGGAAGACGCTTGAGGACGAACCGCACGTATAGTGGAAAGATGTCGCAGCAGCCGCATCATCTGCAGCAAAGTTTGTTTCCCGTATAATTTAAGGGTTTCTCTTGGTTCGTCTTGGATTCCCGTTATCGAGCAACCGCAATCTCCGTGGCGCGCTGTCGAGGTCTTCGGAAAATGAGTTCCACTCTAGTTTGTTCTCCGTCTCGTATTCTCGGGCGACCACGACGGATCAAGTTGGACGAGTGTCGAGGGAAATCATTTTTTTTTTGTTTGTTTTCCTTGTCAAAAGTTCGAGCAAATGCGGACGAGAAAATTGGGCCCGACGCGTGTGGCAAATTTTAAGGGGTCTGCTCACTTTAGACTCTGAAAAAGGCTATTTTCATGAATTGTTTTGATAGGTTTGTATTATAGATATTGATATAAAAATTGTTATGCTTAATAAATACAGTTTCGAAGTATAAAGAAAAATTGTTTTTATGTATTTGCGTAAGCTAAACAAGACGCTAAAAAAGGCTATTTTCATGAATTGTTTTGATAGGTTTGTATTATAGATATTGATATAAAAGTTGTCATGCTTAATAAATACACTTTCAAAGTACATAGAAAAATTGTTATCATGTATTCGTGTAACCTAAACAAACTTTGAACGCGTTTTTTTTTTCTCGAAACAACGTTTTTTGACGGCGTGTTGATAAAATCTTGGAAACTACTGAACCGACCCTTATGAAATTTTAACTATTTTCAAATTAACAAATTTTGATATTTACTATTTTTTACGGTGAAAAAAACACGTTTTTTTTGTTTTTTCGAAAAGAACGTCCGCCATTTTGTTATTTTGCGCATATTAAAAATCGTATGATATGCGCTACAGCCATTAACATACTGAATATAAAACCGTTTAATTTTTTTGTTTCGCATGATCCATCTCCGAGATTTCATCAACAGCGCAGATCTACATTTTTTTAGGACATTTTTTTAACTACCATTTTCGTCTATCAATAGTGGCTTAAATAAATATAAAATATTTTTTTTATGTATTTCGAAAGTGTATTTATTAAGAGTAACAACTTTTATAGCAATATCTATAATATAAACCTATCAAAAACATTCATAAAAATAGTCTTTTTAGCGTCCAAAGCAAAAAAAACCCTTAAGAGTCGTTTCCGTCAAGTGTCCCATCGGGTGCAATGATCACCTTAGAAAATTAATTTTTTTTTCGCGAATTTTCGATATCAAGATCGTAAAGTTCGTGCCTCGATGAAAGAGTATCATGTTAACTCAGCTGTATTAATTTCCTCGAGTCACCTACCAATTGGACTGGGATTTTCGGTCGATTGGTAATTTTTTGGAACCTCGTATTTTTCATGGATAACATTCTTCATGGATTTAACAGACATTGTGTAATAATTAAAATTAAATATCAGGTACACAATAGATAATTCGAAATAAATATATAATAATGGAATATTCAAGCCGCAATTATTTGGGAATAATGAAGAATTTATGGCGATTACTTTACTATGAGTATTTAGTTATTGTGTAGTTACGATGCACGTTATTATTACATTATCAATAACTATATTAACTTAATAATGTATACTATATATAATTTACTATATCATACCCTGCTTATTAATCTATAATACCATATAATATATGAATAATAATATATTACATGATGTATTATTCTGTGATTCTAAAATTACAAGGCCTTCGTTATAATATATTATGATTGTATATTAATATGAAATTTATTTATCAACACTTGATCATATAACTATACATTATTGCATAATTTTTTTGTCTACTAGAATATTTATTTGGCATTCGGAAAAAAGGTATATTATTGAGCATACATTAAACTTATTGCGTGTGAATTTTTATTTCAAAAACTAAAAAATGAACATCGCTATTGAGCTATAACAGAGCCACTGTATGAAAAATGTGGTCCTACAGCCGGATAGATAACTCAATAGTCGTTGGTCTGAAAATTAATAATAAAAAAGTTTTATAATCTGCATAAATGTGGTTTTCGTTGTGCAATCACAGAATGGTGAGTGTTCAAAACAAGTGTAATTTTGGCGATATTTTTACTTATATTCGGGGGTTAAAAAAGACTAAATTTCGAGAGAAAAAACAGCTCCGCCCAACGATAGCTACCGTAATACGGACAATTATAACCAGAGTTATGATTCCGGCCAGGTCGACAAAAGTCGTTTTGAGAAAAACGCGATTAAAAGTTTTAGGATATGTAAATCGCTCCGCTACCTGCTCTCAATAAATCATCTGTAACTTGGTGAATTTTAAATATTTCAACTTGACTATTTTTCACATTTTCTCACATACGAAAACTTTTTTAACAATGCAGAAAAAATGGATTTTTGTACCCATCACATGGTGCCTCAACAGCTCATTGTACAACCGTATACTATTATCAAATTATGCAATAATTACGTTGATTCCAGGATTTCAGTTTATATGTTTCACCCCCTATTACAGACAGGTGTAACAGCAGTCAAAGAGTTTCAATCAGGCGCTGCAATCGGCATAACGAAATCAAAATACATTATATGTTGGCTTGGTTATGCATTACCAATATACATTATATTTTGGTTTGGTTATGCCTAACAAAACCAAAATACATTATATTAATATTTTTAAACATCAGATGATGATATGTATAATGACTACGGTATTCGTGAGATATCGATCATATATTCGTTAAGGCCTTAGGCCACTCTAGAGGCCGAAAAAATAGGCTTTTTAGGGATGTTTTTTTCCGAAAAAACTACAAAATAAATCGAGATTACAAAAAATTGTGTTTATCATACATATCAGTGACTGTATACAATAGTTATCGCATTTTATAATTATGTATACAATAACTTTCGCATTTTTTGAGTTGGCCGGAAACATAACTCAGACAATTTTCAACCGGTTCACTTGAAATGTTGAATATATCTTGAAAAGTACATTGTCTATGAATGTACGTAGGATTTTTTTTTACATTGCATAGTTCATTTGTTATTAACGATTTTTTAGGCAAATTTTTGGAAAGTGAAAAATTTGCCTAAAAAATCGTAAGATAATTGTTAATTACAAATGAACTATGGAATATAAAAAAAATCCTACGTATTTTCATAGACAATGTATTTTTCAAGATATATTCAACATTTCAAGTAAATCGGTTAAAAATTGTCTGAGTTATGTTTCCGGGCAACTTAAAAAATGCAGTTTTGAGATAAATGCTGCACAGCCGCCATTTTGAAATTAATCGCTTCAAAAAAATTATTGTATACAGTCACTGATATGTATGATAAACGCCCTTTTTTGTAATCTCGATTTATTTTGTAGTTTTTCGAGAAAAAAAAACCCAAAAAGCCTATTTTTTCTGTCTCTAGAGTGGCTTATCCTCTTAACCACATTGCGGATAATTATCGGAACCGTTACACAAGCTCGCACTTGCTTTGCCACTGTCATATTTGCCGAATCATGGATATATATATGTGTATGTATGTGTGTGTATATATATATATATATATATATATATATATATATATATATATACACACACACACACATACATACATACATACATGTGTAGGGGAGACCGGGGCAAAATGGTATAGCGGGCCATAATGGGACCGGGGCAAAATGGAACCGGGGCAAAACGGGTGTGGGGCAAAATGGAATCGTGAAAATCAACACTGCTGGAAAATACGTCATTGGGGCAAAACGGGACTGGGGCAAAATGGGCCGGAGAAAATCAGGCTCCTCAGAAAGAGGCGGTTGGGGCAAAACGGGATCGGGGCAAAATGGGACAGTGGAATAATTCGATGCAGAAACGAAACAAATGCAGGGGCAAAAAACGAGGGGTAATAAATGAGTGAAAACAGGTTTTATTGAATGTTACACGATATTTGGGTCACACTCTACTTACGATACTATAATTTAACGGTGGCAATGTTTAATTTTTATTGCTTGTTTAACTAAGTTAATTTTTATCGGCACAATTGTCGCAAACGTACTCGATTAAGTTATCGTCAGCATGGGCACATGAATAGTGGGCCCATTTCTCTCATGAATTGCAACGTATCCAGGATTCCTTGGATTTCGAATATAAGCCCCCGCAGAAAAGACATGATGCGTCATCGTCGGTTGTTATCGACGCCGCTGGATTTTTCTCACGAAGTTCTCTGTAGTACGGAGAATTCGTAAGAATGTCACTTGTACCTTTTCTTGATGACGCCTTACGTTTTGATTTTTTGCCTGCCGATATCGGAAGCAGCTGGGAACCAACTGCACGTTACTGATACTGATTTTCAAGCCATTGATGAAAATCTAACTCTTGTCAATTTTTACGTAAATTGTTTTATGAAACTAGGACCGCCGCTCCCCATGAAATCGCCGGATATGTGTCGACAAATATATCGGTCAGTCCGTATTATCTGCGTATATGTGGACTGAAACGAACCACAAGCACCATTTAGATTAGATTATGTTTCAGCAGCTCTTTTATAGAGCCGAAGCATGAATTTTCCTGTCATCCCATTTTTCCCAAATTCAGCGGGCTGCGACACTTCATTTTTTTGTGTCCCATTTTGCCCCAATTTGATATTCCACTCCTCTCTGTCCCATTTTGCCCCTGTCCCATTTTACCCCAAATCAAGCACCAAGAAATTTCATTTTTTGCTATCCCATTATGCCCCGATCCCATTATGCCCCAGTGCCGTTTTGCCCCGGTACCGTTTTGCCCCGCTATACCATTTTGCCCCGGTCTCCTCTATGTGCACACACACACACACACACACACATATGCATGTGAGTTTGTTTGGGTTGTGAGTATAAATATGTATGGTAACATGAAATTGCGTTTATTTGCTCTCGGTTACATCTAGGTCTTCTTTTCTCTCTGACTCCCACGCTGCTACACATAACAGAAAATACCTGTGAAACGCGACCTTCCGTTATCATCTCCTATCTCCGATTCCCTCTCTCTCTCTCTCTCTCTCTCTCTCTCTCTCTCTCCATTTCTCTCCATTCCTGTACGTAAATCAGCGGAGTGAGCCACACGGCGATCGTTGAACGACGAATCCATTCGTAATATGAACACGATAGTGAAGACCCGCAGTTACATGCCCGATTCAATTGAAAATAGTATTAACGTTACGAGCTTGATGTTATCGAAAAGAGAAGAAAAAAAGAAAGGATGGGATCCGCCTACAGATTTTCCCTGCAGGCTAGAGACGATTTGATACGAGAGATGAGCATGAAACCCAGCCACAATTTCTCGGAACACACGAGAACTCCTCGTGTTGCAAACGAGAACAGCTGTGCGAGCATTGTCGTTCTCGCATCCCTGGGATGCAAATGTCCCGTGTGTTTGCTGATCTTGTTGGAAGAGAGAGGTTGATTTATCGAATAAATTGATCACGACGTATCGCATCGCCATCAGGCAAATCATACAGTCCTAGGAAAAAGCAATATGTGCCTGCAAAAGCACATAGAAACTCTCAGCACAAACACAAACAAACTCAAGACTCAGCATATATGGAACAAGTAAAAACAAAAGAATGAACGCCGACTTGTAGAAAATACTGTCAATACGGAAGAAATACGTGATATTTCTATTTGTTTCAATTAAAACTATAAAAGGTATTAAAAGAAAGGGGGTCTTTTTTTTAGGGATTACATGCGCAAATGCAAAGTTTGTATTGTTTAATGAAAGGAAAATTATTAAACCAAATCAAAGTGGGAGGGAAATGTCAATTGAAAAAATTAAATGTCTCGAACTTGTAAAAATATATGGGACTTGTGAAAAAATATATATGTATGTATGCTTTATTCGATTCCCCGTAGGGTTACAAAGGCCTCCGTTTCCTCTCCTCCCTTACATTCTTCCTTGTAATTTTCTTGTGAAAAAATTTATAAAATTATTTCTTAAAATTAATGTAAATAAAATAGTGAAATCAATTATATTAAAACAAATAAATTTATTCAATAATTTTTAATTCTTTGTATGAGGAAAAATGGTAAACCGACAACAGCGACAAATAAAAATGGTTCATTTGGTGAACTGACCATGCCATGCTGTCTTGCTCTCAGGCAGATGGATACAGTCCTGGTAAAATATGAGCAATGTGCGTGAGACTGCAAAAGGGAATGTTCGTCAGAAACCCAACTAATTTCAGGACAAAGAGAATGTGGAATAAATAATAAAAACGAAATAAATGAACGATTACCTATGAAGAAACTGTCAATGCGGAAGAGAAGACATCAGGAATGTGGAAAAATAGCGAACCAACAGAAGCCACAAATAAAAATGATACTGCATTGGATAAAATGATGATGTCATGCTGCATTGTCCTCAGGCAAGTACAGTCGTCAAGGGGCTATACCAATGTGACACTTTCGGCAATCGATTTGTTTGCCTTTTTCGACGGTTTATACTTTCAAGTATATAATTATCATTCATATTATTTATATGAATATAGTTTTATCTTGCAAAAATCGATAGTTAAATCTTTAAACGCGTTTTTCTCAAAACGAGTTTTTTCAAATTTGCTAATATTGTAACTCAAAGAGCAACTATCCGATTGACTTGGAATTTCAGCTGAGTACTCTTGAATATATTTACTCTTCAATGACGTAGGATGTTTTTGATTACATTAAAATTGAGGATTTGGCATTGAAAAAAACGACCATTTTATAGGCAAGAAAACAGACTTTTTTCACAACTACGCCATTTTGTTAGATTTTGATATTTTTCGAAAATCCTACGTCACTGTACAGGAAATACCTTCGAGTTTAACGACTTTTTTTTCTTTTTCGGTTTCAGCTACTCAATCGGCCGGAATGATGTCAGCAGTGGAGGAACTTTTTTTTGCGTCTCCGAAGGCAGCGCATAAGTCGCTTGGATCTCAATATTTTCCGATGAAAAAATTATGTAACATAGGTCAAATATAGCCAAATATATTCTAAATTTTCCGAAATATTTAATTGAGTACTCTTCTTCAAAAACAATTCCCGAAAATCACCCAAATTTTCCGCGTTCACACTGGTATAATTTCAGCGTTCACCCCTTAACAAATACGCAATATGTACTTGAGAAGGCAAATGGGAATGCTGGTCACAAACCCAAACTCCAGCTTCGTGACGGTTGTCTACGTGATTACTGCCTTCTCCAGATAATGAGGATTGCACGTCTCGATGAACATCCACAGTTTCAAGTGATTCCATAGTCTCGATTGCCCGAGGCGACAACTTCGAATTTCAAAGCTGGCGCTTCGCACGATCCTCCCAGTTGCCAGGATCGCAAAGGGCCAAAGGGGGAAAGGACAATCTGTTATCTTCACCCACGCCACCAAGATCGATAAGTCGTCATACCGGAGTAACTAGTCTCACTGATACGATCGGAGCTGCCCGTGCTTAGGTTGAACCGATGGAATCCCGAGGGTACCAATACTCCGCGCCAGGTGAAAAGCTCCGAAACCCTAACGTGTAAGCCGTCACGAAAGGGACACTGGAGAGCTGAGGGACAACCGACTCGCCCTTCTACCATGACCGAAGCCAACCCACAAGTGATCCACCGTGCGAACAAGGGATCAAGAGGATATATCTCAATGTCACTCGGTAAACCTGTGAACGAAGACAGTAAGACCCTTTAGGGCGAATCTGGCTTAAAGTCAGAGCATGCACGACTAACAATCGCCGTTACCATTCAAATGGCAAAAATCCCTCTTCAACAAAGTGGACCAATTGTTCCAAAAGGAACAGCCATGTTTGGAATAAGATGACAAGTTGATGCACATTTGCGCGGCTTTGTTTGGATTAACATCAGCGTTTGGTTGGATCCCTTCAGAGCTAAGCTGGAAAAACTGGAGGCAAAGAAACGATAAAGGGATGGCAAGTGGAGGGCCAGAGCATAAAGGGAATTGCATTTTGACTTAATTCGATTTATTCGAGTCTTATCTGATTTTTCGTTTAACTCTTTGTATGGGGAAAACGAATGGCAGGATTAAACTGGTTTGGGTTTACTTCAGAGGCTTTGTCCAATTATTATTAAATCCGGGAGAGAGAAAGGAGGAATAACGGTAAGAGGATGCAGGGTGTGAAAGCTCCAAGGGATTCAATTTTTTGATTAATTAGTTATTCTTTTCAGTTTTATTTATATCATTCTTTTAAGGGAGACGTTGTCCCGGATTGAGCAGCGGGAGATGTTAGCGGCTCAGCATGAGCAGCTAGAAGAAGAGGAGGGATGCCTTTATGGACCAGGCATTGCCGATTAGCGGTAATTATAAACACATTTGTGTAAACACATTACAAAACTTTAAACGCGTTTTTCTCGAAAACACGTGTTTAAAAATGGCTGACATTCTCCTGACCGCTGTAATTAACATATCGACCTGAAATTTGGAGAGCATACTCAGAAGATATGTCTTCACGGAATGACCGAACGTTTTTTCGATAGATACATTTTTGCATTTATTATTTATCTTTTTATGCGAAAAAAACGCGAAAATTCGATTTTTTTTAAATTGCCGCCATTTTCCAAAATTTGTACTAAACGAAAAACCCATCCGTCATTCCATGACCAAAGGGTCACAGATTGATAATATGCTTTGAATTTGTGTTTCACATCAACAAAGAGCAGTGATGTCAGCCGTTTACCTCCCGCGATTTGAGGACCCGTTTTCGCGGAGGTGCAACGGCCGCCATTTTGGTTTTTTTTTTAAATTTTTTAACGTTCTGTATATCATGAATAAAAGCAAGAAAAAAATTGCACTCAAAAAGCTTTACTCGTTTCCTTTAAAAGAAATAAAATGTCAACACCTGAAATATGGCACTCCAAGGACAAAGTCTCTCTTAATTTGTTCTTTCGAGAAAAATTGTCAAAAAATGTTTTTCTTCATACGGCATTTGTCGAAGTGAATGTGGGTTGTAAAAAAGTATTTTTTTTTTTTTTTTTAATTGTCCCGCATGTCGGTACACATTTTCTTATGATAAAATATCTAGCGAGGTACTCGGTTTTCAGATTATTCAGGCCCCTTTGCTCGTTTACTCGAGGGCGTGGTACACCTCGCCAAAAGGTAAAAGGAGAAGGAGAGAGCGAAATTCATAATCATTTTATCCAGGGATAATCGCACAGCCGCGAGCAAGGCGGGCGTTAAGATAGATAAAGTTACGAGTGCCCGATTACGGAATTACACACCCTTACCCTTATCCACGAGAGGCAGTCATGCCTCCTCGTTCAAGAGTCGTATGAAAAGCCGGTTGTTAAAGAGTGTACCTCACGGGGCTTAGCACTCCGGTCGAAATTGTATCACCGACGATCCTTTAGGGGAAGAATTTTCACGATAATTCATCCACCATCATTTCGGTGGTACTCGTAATACCGCAATGAAAAAGAAAAGCAGGAACGGAATATCTGTGCGTCACTCGATCGGAACAAGTGGACGGGTTCCATTACATTTACGTTTCAACGGTAATGATTGCATAAATTCCTGCTATGTCCTGGCATTGATTAAATTACATCTGATTTATCCGAAAGTTTATGCAAATAAATAAATCCTAAATCGATTAGTAATAATTCGATTATCGACCTGCATTGGCCTGATCGAATACTGCGATGGGTACCTTCTCGACTATGAAGTGGGTACTTTTGTCGAGATTGCACTGACCAAAGCTCAGTGAAAATCGATCAACCCCCTCCCCCCGTTCGGACGTTTACCGCAGTTTCCCTGTGCCCTCTGCGACAGCCGAGAACATCGGGAAACCGACCCAACCAATGTCTGGCCAGCCTCTCAGGCCATACTGAATTGACCTGGGCTATAAAGGGAAAAAAGATGATGAATAAAGTGTTATCCTTTTTGGGAACGAGTTTACGAGCACAAAATTATCGGTTAACTTGGTGTATGTGTTGACTATTCAAACTTTTGTCATTGGAGATTCATCGTGTTACCGACATCGTGTGCTCGATTATCCAATCAAACTCCACTAATCCAATGGAGCCACGATGATACTCTATTCCATGAGACTCCTCTTTGCCACACCCTTGTATTCAGTAAAAAAGTCAGATGAAGAAGCCCCATTGGCCTGACTTCAATTGCCAACTTAAGAAATTGGCTGCTCAGTAGACTGGGAGGGAACTCTTCTAGTTTTACTAGATGAACATCAACGTCGGTTGAAGGCATTGTACAATATTCTATTGGTTCTCATTCTATTGATAAAGCGATTAACCCAGCTAGGAGTCTAGCAGGAAGCAAGTTCTGCTCTGCTACCGGATGAGCATCACCACCAGCTGTCGGCATTGATCGATTAACCTACCCAGGAGTCTACCAGGCCCTTCTCTTTTTCCGGATAAACATCAACACCAGTTGAAAGCATTGTATAACATTCGATTTGGTATCGACTTATCAAGAAGGCGATGAATCTACGCAGGTGTCTGGCAGGCTGCAACCTCTTCTCTTATACCGAATGAGCATCAACTCCAGCTGTAGACATTGCCCTATATTTGATTGGTTATCATCCTATGGATAGAGCGATCAACTCACCCAGGAGTCTAACAGGAAGCAAACACTTTTCTTTTACCGGATGAGCATCAACACCAGTTGTAGGCATTAGGCTATTTTCTATTGGGTCCCATCCTATCAATAAAGCGATCAACCTACACAGGAGTATGGCCGGCTGCAAACTCTTCCTTTTTACCTAATGAGCATTAATCCCAGTTATATGCATCGCCCCTTATTCTATTGGGTCTCAGCGCACCAACAAAGCGATCAACCCACGCAGGACTCTGGCAGGCTGCAAACTCTTCTCTTTTACCAGTTAAAGGCGTTGCCTAATATTCGATTGGGTCTCATCCCATTGGTGATGTGATCAACCTAGGCAGGAGCCTGGCTCTTCTCTTTCACCGAATAAGCATTGACGCTAGTTGTAGGCGATGCTCAGTACCGTTTACAAGAACACCCTTAAAACCGAGCCTGTTTCTCGTTGAAAAGTCATGAACCAAAGTATGCCAAGTACACGAAACCCAAAGCTTACAACGTATAGTACGTTGACGCGCCTAAAGGCCACGATTGTTGTTTCCCAAAAGCCACTGATGCTCTTTCTGTCAAAATTGCAGGCACCTGTAATGAAGCCCACAGTGACGAGTTTGCGACTGCGGAATTGATGGAATTCGAAGCCGCCAGAATGGTGAACCGCTTCTGTCAAAGTGCTAGAGCTGTGTAGGAGTGCGTGCGTGTAAAACGTAACAGTGGAAACGGATTAGTCGGCAAATTCAGTGGCAGCCAAGCGTGTAACGGGTAACGTGGGATTATAACAAATCGATGGCCGCTGAAAGTTCGCCGGTCAGATTTTCACCTTGCTTTCCAGCTCGTTCCCCCAAATTCAACGTTCTTTGCTATCGGTACATACATTCTGTGGTTTCAACAGCACCGGGTTCGTTCGGGCAATAATCGCCGATCCTCACTCGACATTCGTTTGCTCCTCTTTGATTCTGTTCCTGCTTCATCCACGCGCCGGTGAAACCCACAAAAAATGAAACTGCAGAAATGAGAGCCTCGTCCTCTTCCATAGAACGTCACGTGGCTGCTAATCGTATTAGGAATTTTCGAATGATTGTAGATCGTGAGTCGAGTCGATACAGATCTGCCCACGACTTTATCTGCATCGGATTGAGGATCAAATTTTTGCATACAGAATCCAAAAAATCTCATTTGTGCGCCCTTAATCGGTTCCTCGTTTTTACCCTTCTATTTGAAGGCTTCGAGCGAATTATTTGGAATGAGGCGTGCTCGATATCGGGGCACGGAAATTTGCACTCGCTCCAATCTCACGCTATGGTCGGTCAAGATATAATATTTCATGGTAGAGCGGCTGCGTCATTAATTCTTTAATTGATGGGCCTGCCGAGCAAACTATACGGTCATCCAGGCGATAACCACGTCTCTCGGAGACACATCTGATTTACGAGCAGGTGCGCGCGATTCATTGCGAATAAAAGCTGGGGAGACTGAGAGAGGGGCTGTAGAAAGAGAGAAAGATTTGTATGAGAGAGGCTGCTTCAGAGTAAAATAGCCTCAAATTGATTTTATTCTGAATAAGAGAGAGAGAGAGAGAGAGAGAGAGAGAGAGAGAGAGAGAGAGAGAGAGAGAGAGAGGTGGAGAAGTAAAATGATTGAGAAAAACGTTCGCTTTGTGATCTATAATCCAAGCATCTGACATACTTAAGTTGCGAAGATGAATCATTGATGAAGATTTTTGCAACGTTCTCTCTCTCTCTCTCTCTTTCTATCTCCACCCCTCGCTCTACTTTTACTATTTTTCTTTTTTAACTATAATTTCTTCATTTTATAAATGCTACTTTTATTTTTTTATATTTCATTTCTCGATTTTTATTATTACTCCTACTTATTATTTCATTATTCCGGTAATTATTTTATTTATTGTTAATAAGTGTTAAAGATTTATATATTTTACTCGGACTCGTCTCTATTATTTTTCTCATTTTTGTTTCTCTATTTATTGCTATTATGTAAATTAATGTAAATCGTCTCTTCACCACCTTATGCAAAATTGCCCCATATCGTGTTAGGGCAAAAGTCAATTTTCATTCAATTTAATTTTTTTTAATTCAATCGTTGACGTGGCTAGTCTCTTCTGCGTTTTTCTGTCTAAAACTGAATCCACGTCAGGCTAGTTAACATTCTAATATGCTATTACGTAATCTAACCTAGAATTAATATTAATCTTTGTTAAATATTTACCACTCAAGTGCTATTATTATTATTAATATTATTGAATATTTCATTCATATCTGAATCTGCCCCATGTTTTTCGCCAGGACATGAAACGAACAATCAATCAATCAATTAATCAATCCATCGATCAATCAATAAATCGATCTATCAATCTCTCTCTAGCCGTAGCACAGTGCTTTTTAGGGCCCTTCGGTCCCAGAACTCTCACAAATAATTATATATCTCCTCTTTTTGTGTTCCTCTCTCTCCCTAGAGCTTTTCCTCCTTTCCGAGCTCTCTCTACACTACTGGCATAGTTTAACGGTGATGTGGAAAAGCTTTATTGGATTCCTACCGAATATCTCCCAGCAACATCGCGATAATACCCCCATTTCCGCGGCAATGCGAATTCTTCAACCACTGAATTCATCAAATTACCATTAAACGTCAAATCAATATATTCATACAATTTTATTTATCAACAAATTTGGGTCAGTGCGTATCGTCCTATCGAAATATTCGTACGATTAATTATATAATTATTTTTTACACTGCAGCTAATTTCGTCCTGGTCAAGGATTGTGCAAAAAAAACTTGCTCCCGCCAAAAATATACAAATCATAAATAAAACGTACAAAACTTTCGAACAATTTTTCCAACTAATAGCACGAGTTCAACGCAAACAAACCAAAATAATAACGAATTTCTCAAAGAGCCGAACTCGAAAAGCCCTGATGACAATACAATTACATAAAACAATTCGCGTGCAGTGAAAGCAAAAAAAAACCTCGCCTCTTTCCAAATTCGCTCGCATCATTCGGCACAGCAGCGATCAACCTCCACCGAAAGTTGGGCGTGAATCGCGTATGCTTTCACCCTTATAAAAAGCACCCTGAATCTCGCTAAATGCGCGATAAAGTTCGAAGAGCCGATCGTCTTTGCAAACGCCCATTTGAAATCTTCGGCAAAGCTTTTTGGACTTTATAGTACAATAAAAAAGGGCAACGTTACTTTGCGAAGGGCTCTCGAGTTTTATGGTATCGTAAATGGAAGGTTTATCGTGGGATTTCAAGGAAGAAAATGGAAGCTCTTTAAGGAAGGATTCGGCTATTTAAGAAACCTGTCATTTTTTATATCAGCCTCGTGAGGCGTTCCCATACGTACTCCACACCGTTTATATATTATATGTATAGGGTGCGTCAATCGAAAATAGACACTCGAAAACGAGAAGTTGCAAAAAGTTCCACGTGTCAACTAGTAATGATATAGAAAAATCTTATGAACTTTATGGGGAACATTTTGAACACGCCGTTCAATCAAAATTATCATTTGCTCCCGGAAATACTAAGTTCTCTATCCGCCTCGACCTAAAAACTCGTTGACCAGTTTTTTGCACGTCAAGGTCATCCTCAGATTACTAAAGAATATTAGTTTCATTTGATGTAGGAAATGTAAAAGACGAAAGGGTAAAAATCGGGGTTTCCATGTTGAAAAGTGGAGTTAACCTCCAAATCAGTTTGGCAGCTGAAATTTGAATAAAACCAAGCAGACCCAAGTGTAGATATTGACAAAGCTTTTATGTTTTGTCTGTGACTTTTTTCTCTACGACCAATATTTATAAAAGTTCTCGAGGGTCTAACTTCTAGTAACTTTACCGAATTTCTAGTAACTATTAGCACCTTCGACATATTCGGAACTATGGGTGTCAAAGAAAGATTTGTCTAACAGATGTTGCATTGTACAGCGGGGGTCATCAGATAGCGATAACGATTTTTTTGTAGGTGCAGTTGTTACCAAGATGTGAAGATCACCTCAGTATTTTTTCCAACGGAATGCCGTGTTTTAATGTCTACGATCTGATAACAGCCTTCGAGGCGAATACAATGACATTCTCACACAAGGTCATTCAAAGTCGTTAGAGCCATTTTCGTTTGTAAAAGGTGTTCGAAATAACGAGTCGCGCGATTGAATCGGCGGTAGAAAGACCGCAGTATTGCCTTAATAGCGACGGTCGTCACTTCGAACACGTTTCATAAACGGAAGCGACTTCAATGACCGTGAATGACCTTATGTAGGTCATTCAAGATGAGCACCAGGTCATTGTATTCATCCCAATGGCACCAGGTCATTGTGTTCATCTCAATAGTCGCCATTGTATTCATCTCAATGGCCGCTATCAGGTCATAGTGTACGTCATTCAGGATGAGCACCAGGTCATTGTATTCATCTCAATAGCCGCTATCAGACGGTGGACATGAAAAGACAACGTTTAATTTGAAAGAACAAAGGTGATCATCGTTTCTTGAAAACATCTCCATCTACAAAAAAATCGTCATCACCATCCGATGACCCCTACCGTACAGTGCAACGTCCGTTAGGCTATTTCTTTTCTGACACCCGTACTTTCGAGGATACCAAAGGTGCTAATACTCACTGGACCACCCGGTGTGTAAAATTCATGAATTTCTCTCAAACGGGAAAGCAAAACCCACTCGGCTTTACGAGCTTCGAATTACGAGGGTTCAAACATTTTGCGTGCCGGTGGAATCTCGACAGCCTCGTGAGATTTTCAGACGTTTGCAAAATGAACAGCGAAGGTATTATCGGTACGCCGAGTGAGTAAGAACGCTGGAGCAACCGATATACCGTAGTTCCGCAGCCTTTTGCCGCGACTACAGACGATAATATATGACCTAAACATCACAAACAAAGCAAGGCATCAGTTAACCCATACAAACGTCACGCCTTTGAGGTTACGTTTCGAATGTGGTTGCAACGCCATTAGCTTTTACCGTTCCCTGCTGCGAACAACAAGCGCCCGACGCTCATTGCGATATCGACACCACCCTACTAGACCTGCCATGCCGTTCTTCGCGCTCCTCTCTCCTGTAAACCGGGGCATGGGGAACATCGTGATCTGATATTCACCTGGTGACTCCTTACGGAATCGCCACGAATTTTTCTGCTGCCTCGAACTTGTTATAACAAGTAAACTCCAATGTAAGCATATTTGCATGAAGGTCATTTTGAGGACCATCCTGTGCATGGATATCGATGATCAGATGGAAGAAAAATTTGAAGACCGGCCACGTGACAACCCAGGTACTGATAGCCGACATTGCATAGATGTGACGATTTCAAAACGTCCTTTCCGCATATATATTATTATTGTTATTATTATTATTATTATTATTATACAAGACCCTTCCACCCTTCCCTCGGTTCGTGAAAGCACACAGCGCAACAGTAGAAACACCTTGTCACACAAAACAACAGGCGCTACTTGCAGCTCGTTCGGTTCGCGATGTTTTCCAGTCACCTGAGCACTCGAGTGTACTAATCCGCCAGATGGCGCCGCAAACTCAAGACCCAACGGCAATCGCCACTAAATCCGGTATTACGCACGAAAAACGAAGCGCTTTTACGCTGAAACTTTGGTAATTGCTATCAGCTTCCGCGTGCACACCCACGCACATATACGAAGGCTGTTGCAGTATATCGAGTACAGATAATTACTCTAGGAGGCACTGTGGATCTGCTGGCATCGAGTTTGACAAGAACCATTGAGATACACCGCAAATTCTCTATGGTTTAACTCGAGGAATACTTCACAATATTATGTATGTACATATAATATTGGACACGAGGTCCAATTTATACGAGTACTTCAGGCTGGCCTAATTAACCAAATGGCTGAGGTATTCCGAACGGAAATTCATACCGCTGCTGGCAAAACCGTAATTCGACGGCTCACGAGCTTTGATATCGCGAACTTACGGACGACAACGAGGCTACCAGATCAGCGATTTTGTTCTCGAAGTTTAGAGTTTTCTCCGTCAGCAGCTAATTAGGGGGTATTTTTTCCCCCAACCAGCTAGGGTTTTAGTATGTATTTAGGGTATGAATCTAGGGTATTTTTAGGAATATTTAAATCTTGTTCGTTTTTCAATGTTACGACTGGCACAATCCTCACTGATGTCGCGCAAACTCCAAAATTGTTTAGCGGGAACTTGTTAGGATTTTGTTTAGACGAAACGTAATTAGTCTGGTGACACAACGAACATATGATCTGCACTGCCCCGCAGTTCACTTTTGTTCATCATCCAATGAAAAAAAAAAAATCCGCGTTCACGAAGTTTCATAAACCAGTCAACTTTTGGATCGTAAGTAACTGTTGACTTTAGTGGGGATGTTAACTCGGTGGTTTTTTGTCGAATGAATTATTCACCGATAGCGTTACCCTCGGGATCTTCGAACATCGCTACGTATGGACATTTACGGACACCCTCCTTGATGAGACTCGCCAGAACTTTGGCGGGAAAAAAATCTAACACCGCAGAGAAACTTTTTGGACCAACGTCGAAAGTACAATGTAAGCGGGAAAGAACTGCCCCACCTCGTGACGCTCCGGGGGAGTACAACGTGAAGGGACTGGGATAAGCCTTCGAGAAAATATTGATCGATTAATACCTCGTGATGTACATGTTGTGTATGGTCGATGCGATGCATGTACGAGATGTCTGATTTTGCATGCGTGTGCACCGGTGCAATGAATGATGTTTGAACAATAGATTGATCGAAAGGAATTACTATGATTTCAGCAGGAACCAAAAAACGTCAATTTCGATTCAAATTGCAGCTTTTAATTGAAAGTGGAAGACCCAGAAAAAATTGAATTGCTATTTCACCGTATCCTAATACATATAGATACATATATAAAGTTTTATCAACAACAGTTTCTATTTGTTTAACATACCCTTTTTATAATTTCTCATTTTAAATGCTGGTTTTAAAGTTTATTAATGACTATTGTTTTCTCTAAAAGGAAGTAAAATAATGTACATATTTCGCAAATCTTATTGAAATTTCCTACAATTTTACAATATTTTTTGAAAAAAAGAGAACTCGAGCAATCAAATGAAAAAGCTGTTTTCCCACTTTTGTGTTTTTGTCCATCAAGGCACCCTTCAAAATCGTGCGCCAACTAACGGGAGATTATTGCCTACTGTTGTAAAAACTTGAATACCCAAAAAATCAATTTTTCTTTTTACCTTCATATATATATATATATATATATGAAGGTAAAAAGAAAAATTGATTTTTTGGGTATTCAAGTTTAATATTCAATATATATATATATATATGAACAACCGACATTTATATTATGTATTATTAATATATGAACTGACACTAGTCGATGTGCATTGGACTTTCGCGGTCCATCGAGTTAAGCACCGTCGTGCATGGCCGATACTCGGAGTGGTAACCGCCCGATGTGTACCGGCTGGTGTATCAACCAGACAACGGAAGGTCAATACTTCTGAGACCTTGGTGTAGATTTGTAGATCCTTGCGGAAGACGTCCGTCCACCAGAGAATCTTTAGAATATGGGGCCATCTATTCTGGTACGGGTTTTCCACAGTTTCCCCGTACCCTCGCTAATTGCGGTACAGTCTAGATTTCGGCAGCTGTAGGCGCAACAGGACGTCAAGTTAGATTAGCGAAGTGCGGGTATGAAATTATTTAACTGGGAAGGGGAGGCAATACGTAGAAACCCTCAAGTATATGTTGGAAGTACGAAAATAAATATATTTCAAAAAATTATACATATCATACACTAATAAATTATACATATAATTATGTATATATATGTATTAGTTTTTTATTCGAGGAAAACATTATCCTAATACGAGTTAATCCCCATCCGGCTACTGCAAAATTTCATTTTCGCGGTGTATAAATACGAATTATAAATATATCAAATCGTTCATTGCCCTGGCTGAGGTGAAGTGCGGAAAAGTGAGAAAAAGGACGCACGAAAGCTTAATTGGAAGCTATGTAAAAAGAATCTTCATAATTTCTTTACAAGCATAAGGAACGCTCTCTCTCTCTCTCTCTCTCTCTCTCTCTCTCATTCATCCTCGAGGGGTTTCGCCGATTGATACAACTTCCTCGCACAAACTAAACACACCGTAAGCGTCAAGCGGCTGAAACATGAGAAAAATTGTTAAAAGGCATGCAAATTACAATTTGCGCTTTTCCAAAACTTCTTCATCGCACGCTCGAATCGCGTTCGCTCGGAGGTACGAGAAAAATGCAGGTTCAACGAACAAGTCAGCGCTGCCTTTTTATCCTCTCTCGATGCATGATATGGGATTTCCGCTGGCGAACTTTATTTGCCTCGTTTTCTCGTTGCAATGGTGAATTTCATTCGATACTGGCTACGGAGAAGGGAGTCAGGAGGGACAATGACGAGTCGAACCACGAGGTGACAAATGCCACCGTGACGGCTAGAGACGAAATGGACATTCCAGGGCTGCCTACAATATTTGGTATTTTTTTCATTCGTTGTGATGTCTCTTTGGCTTAATGACTATTACGATGCAATATCTCTTGTACAATGAGGCGGGACAAAACTTGACAACCAATGTAGTTGCGGATTTTTTTTTTGGCGAATTGCTTTTGGAACATATGTTTTTTTGTAATCATTTTTTACTTTTTCGTTTTCCGCTGGATGCCAACCGGTTGCAAAGAACATTTCATGTGTAAATAAATTATTATTGGGCAATATCCAACTTACAATATTATTGAAAAATATTATTTTTGCAATTAAATATAAGTACATTGAAACGTTATTCAAGAAACAATAACCGATAGACTTGACACCAGCGACAGTTTCTGCCATTGACACGACCGATTATCGACATTGGAAGACCGTGCCATACCTCCGCCATTTTGAAAGATTAATTTTTTTTAAATACCATGTTACAGCCAAAAGTAGCAATAAAACATACCCTGAGTCTCAAAAATGGTGAAGAAATCTAACGTTTGAAAAAAAAAAATTCATGAATATCAGCAATTTTTTTCCTCGCCTAAAGGTATCTTCCCCCTTAATGAACGAAGCAATGAAATCTCTCAATTTTTTAACACAACATTCCTAACCCTGTAACGCGGCTAGTTCAGTTTTTTAATTCAAATCTCAATTTTATTTTAATCCCTACAGCGCTATAACTAGGGTTTACGAGGTGTCATATGTATCACCAAATGGATAGAGGTTGAAATCAACAATTAAAATGTTCGAAACTATATGATAAATCTGATCGATATTGAGATAGTTAATACATCGTAAATTAATCTCCCGGTGATAGAAATTTTATTCGATTTTAGGCTCGAAACTCCTTGGTGAGAAATTTGAAATTTTTTTTTCTAATTTCTGGACTTCTTATAGATTAAAGATTTAGTTAGTATTAGACTTGCAGATTTTATTTTTTATTTTAAAGAAATTTGAAAAATCTATCTCAAATTATATTTAAAAATCTAGAAGATGAAACAAAAAGGTTTTATTTTATTCTTCAACAGAACTTCCCGAATACGTCTGTGAAAATCAATTAAAGGTGCTCATAAAATTAGTCGAGTTATAGAAATCAAAAGAAGTACGTTCGGGGAGGCGGTCGAGATGCAGCAACTTATCCCTTCGTTGACATACTTATATATATTTAGCCATGATTTTGACACACTGGGTGAATTTGCCCCGGATAATACTTCATCCACCTGCCATTAATAAACCGTCGATCGGTTTTTATTGAAAAAAAAATCATGAACATACTTCAAACATTTCTTAATATGTTTGCCTAATAAAAATTCGGAAAGTGTAAGATCGAATTGTTGTAAAAAATTATTGAAAACTTTCAGTTTTAGGAAAGTGCGTATTTGATTTCAAATTCGTCCTCGATAACCAATTGGACGATTGAACTTATATTTGGCATACACCTTCAGTAGACTGTTTTTCAACGCTAGTAGGAAAATTGAGTCGAAATGTTTTTTTTAAATATAACTCATGGAATGGTCAGAAAAATAAAAAAAAATTAATAACCAAAGTTCAGCAAGCCGGCATTTTGTAAATGTTGTTTTTCCTGAACCTGGCACCAAACATCAGAACAGTCATACCGGTTAACAATATGATCGATTTTATTTCACATTTCTACAACGTCCACAACACTGATCGCCAATTCGGGGCGTTTTTCACGCACCGTTGTAAACAAATGTGCAAAAGTACATGATAATATTTACATTTGTTCAATTTTGTAGATATTCTTAAAGAATCAATAAATGTGTTTTTTTTTAAATTAAATCATAGATTCCATTATACGGAATCCCCGTCATTAGGGCAAGCTTGTATAGGAGTACGCAGGCAATAAGAGTACGCAGTTAAGCTGAAGACGAAACGGTTTGCTAATTGAAGCTAACTTTTGTTGTGTTGAGATCGCCGCACAGGGTAAGGGTTTCTGATAAAAAAAAATCCAAAGTGAAATAAAACGGAGAGGCTAAGTAAGTTTGAAGTTTTAGTTGCAATTTTATATTTATTTTTGACATTTTCAAAGCATTACAAGTACGATACCCAACTTACTTTCTTCGAAAAAATATATTATATATATATATAGTATTTTATATATATGGGACATTCCACGCCATTTTACCTAGCCCGTGACCCCGACTATTTTTGGGTTTCCTGATTTTTTTTCTAAGATTGTACCCCATAAAAGGAATATCCACACCAATTTTCCGGTTTTTATTTCTTCTCTTTTAGGAGTTTTAGTTTCCCAAAAATGTCTATTTCTTTCTGAAAAAATATTTTTTTCAGAAGACTTTTATCATTTTAATGTTCAATAATGCTATCCATGATTTTATGATTTCCAATTCGGCTTCGTCAGGCTTGAAACGGTTTATTTTTAGCTTGTGCGGAATTTACCGAAAATAATTATTTTGAATAAAACAAAACATGTGTTTTTGTTAACTTCAACACAAATTAAGAATAAACCGTTTCAAGCCTGACGAAGCAGAATTGAAAATCACAAAATCATTAATAGCATCATTGGAGATTAAAGTGATAAAAGTCTTCTGAAAAAAATTTGATTAATTCGAAAAAATAGAAGGAAAAATGGACCCACAGTGAGACTAGTCTTAAAAATCATAGAATGGGTCACTCTATTTTAGAGAATTAAAAAAAAGTGGCAATCGTTTGAAAAAAATAGTTTTCACTTTAGAAGCAAAAAAACGTTGCCATTGATAATTGATAATTTTTTCATATTTTCTAACAAAGGTATGCTTCAAAATAAATAAAAAATGACACAGTGACAGTTGTCGATATCTCAATTAATTCAGGAGTTATCAGCGTTTAAACGTTTCCAAAACTTCCTAAATCGACACTTTTTGGATAATTATAACCCCTAAAAGAGGAGGAATAACAATCTAAAAATTCTTGTGGATATTTCTTTCATGGGGTATAATTTTACAAAAAGTTCAGGAAAACCAAAAATGGTTAGGGCCACGGGCTAGGTGAAATGGCGTGGAATGCCCCATGTGTATATATAAAAATATACAATATTTTCGAGATATAGTATATATAGTATTTTGTATATATACATTAGACTGATTCAAAAAAAAATTTTTTTTCTGGATTCTCGTGCTATTGTTGGGCACTGATAAAACAAAATTTCTCTAAAAAGATGGGCGCGGTCACTCAATTTTTAAAGGTGGCTATCTCGACTTTTTTGTATTTAAATTTTTTTTAACAAACGTATTGCATTTAAGCATAGTCATGGCTTCGGATTACGGATAAAAATCACATCCAGCAGCTGTTTCGTAACAAAAATAAACTCTAACAATTTGAAAAGGGTGCAATATTCACAATTCAAATCCAGGTAGATCAATAATGGCGTCTATACTACTCTCGTTATTCATGTAGATTTATTTATCCGCATTAACATTTCGCACTTTTTACGAAAAATTAAATTATAAGCTTTTATTCATAAATCGTATATTTACATTTTCAAAATGCTACGCTTATATTATCTTCAAACTCATTTACATTTCTTCCCAGCCATTCTCAAGTTCGTTAACATTTTGGGCAGAACGAAAATGTGCAACGTTGAACAGTTTGTCCAAATCTCTCTTAAATTTACGCTCCTTCGATATTTGTGACGGCAAATTCTTTTTAACTCGATTTTTTAAAAGTTGTTTCCAGACTAGATGGAGTTTTATTGATTTCAAGATTGCGTTATTCAATCGACGCGTTGGAATTTCAGCACATTTCCATTGTTCGAAAATTTCTTTCATCGTTTCGTGTGCACTTCGACGTATGGTCAGTTTTTCTCTGTTATGCTTGTAAAAGAACAAACTCAAAACTTTTCCGATTTTTATCCGTAATCCGAAGCCATGACTATGTTTAAATGCAATACGTTCGTTAAAAAAAATTCAAATACAAAAAAGTCTAGATAGCCACCTCTAAAAATTGAGTGACCGCGCCCATCTTTTTAGAGAAATTTTGTTTTATCAGTGCCCAACAATAGCACGAGAATCCAGAAAATTTTTTTTTTTTTTGAATCAGTCTAATATACATAGTATATATTTTTGTACAAGTATACAAAGTATACAAAGAAATATACGAAGAACCAATATGTGACGAATGGATCGAGTGTTTGAAGTGTAAAGCTTGGTGGCATGTGAAATGCATCCGCTCATACAAATGTGGGAAACTTCAATTGCGATTTATGTGTCGATTTATGCTTGCGTACTCTTAAACGCCCGAATGTGTAAGAGTTCGCAAATCCCGTTTCGTCCTTCTTAGTTTGTTACATAAAAAAAAATTAAGATTCCTAACTGTCGCTTATAATTTAAATAGAATAATCGATATTCTTTCAATTAGAACAAAAACCGATTTGTAAAATGTATTTGTTTGTTTTTTTCACCGCGTTGAAGCCTAGGTGCCTACTCCTATACTAGCTTACCCTACATTCTGACCATGTTCCATTTCTCATGTCCCACCTATTTTTAAGTTCTTTTTTTTAGTTACTCTATCTTAAAAATCACCTCCAAAACTGTAGGCAACAATACTGCCCTAAAGCGACTATATTCTCACTGAATTTCATATATATGCACATAACTCGCGAGTCTCGTGGAACTTCCAACTTATCGTGCTGTTATAATGCAAATAACTTTACAAATTCACAGTTTTTAAATATAAAGTACATTTCTCAAGTGAGACCTTTGCTTGGTTTGCGCAGAAGATACTCGAGGGGTGCGTGTCGAGGGTTTGGATGTGCGTGTAAGGGCTGATAGAAGCGAGCGAGCGAGAGAGAGAGAGAGAGATAGAGAGAGAGAGAGAGAGAGAGAGAGAGTGAGAGAGAGTCCGACAGGCGAATAGAGACAAAGTGGCAATGGTGTACGCTACTATGCCACCCCGTCCAAGTTTGTAATTGGATAAATTCCGATGGGAAGTGGTTTCCCTAGTTACCATAAAACTTACACCTTATATCTCCCTCCTTATACCTTCTACACGAATAGACCATCTGGTTTATCCATCCAGCGACGGATTAGGCTAAGACACTTTTCTCTCTCTCTCTCTCTCTCTCTCTCTCTCTCTCTCTCTCTCTCTCGCTCACTGGTGGTTAATTGTCTCTCCTGATTTATACCAATGACGTCACTCCAATTAGCCCGAGATCCTTTAATTTTTCGGGGCGTCCGAAAGAAAGGTGAGTCGTAAAAATAAAGGGACCATGAGGCCATTCTTGCCTAAACGTTACGTAGGTTGTCGCAAATTCTTCCACCAAGCTATCGCGACGATGATAAGATTCATCAGGACTTTAATGGATATTAGTGGGGAAAAAATGGGTCGGGCTGATTACAATCGTCATTGGAGGATGCTCACGAATTATTTATTTTAAATTCGATCATTATTGTGTCATTTTGAGAATACATTATTGCATCGAACTTTTTTTTATTTTTGTTTCTTTTTTTAAATTTTAATGTTTCATCTTTATTTTTCGTCGTCTAAGGAAAATCCCATGATAATCGTTAAAAATCGCTAAATATATTTTTTTTCATCCCGGAAGATGAAGGCAAACGAGATTCGTTCGTCGTCCATGGCTTCTACCAAGCTATGATGAAGATGAGAAGATTCATTGATATTGGTGGGAAAAAATGACTTGGGCTCATTCTACCCATCATTGGAGGATGGCCACGAATTATTTATTGAAAAAATGGATCATTAGGTCATTTTCAGAATTCTTTCATTCGTCGAACTATTTTTATTACTTCGTTCCTTTTGTGAAATTTAATTCCTTCATCTCAATATTTCTTTGTCCAAGGAAAGTCCCATGGCAATCGCCAAAAGTCGATGCATAAATCTTTTTTCATTACGGAAAATGAAGGCGATCGAGATAACCTCTAATATTTGTTCGTCGCGTATTCGTTACTCATCATACGTAAAATATCAATTTTCAAATTAGAGCAATCTGCTTGTTCGCGCTCGCGTCCAATTAATTCGTCGAAATAGCTGAAAGGTATGACGCTGGATTGAGTCAGCAAGGAGGAAAATGAATTGTAATGGAATTATAATTTATATCGCGGGATCGCGTTCCTCGATAGTTATCGATGCGTATAGAGCCTCGAGTTGCTACGACTCGGGTTTCGAGGATCCATCCGCGAGTCCGAAAGTTCGGGAGAAGAGACCTCGAGAGATAGAAGAGCTGGACTAATCTATTCCGAACTCGCCAGCACGTAATAAAGCTGCCTGTGATGAGAGACAATATAACCAAACTTAATTAAACTTGAAAATGTTCGTCTAACCAATATCGATATATATATATATATATATATATATATATATATATATATATATATATATATATATATATATATATATATATTGGTTAGACGAACATTTTCATATACATATATATACAGGGTGTATCAGAACCGAATGCGTTCTCTGAAATGGGGAGTTGGGGGGTGAATTTCTGAGTCGATTGATATAAGCATGTATGGTTCTCAGATCAACCCCTGAATTATTATTCATTTTTAAAGACGGGCGCACCTGATTGGCCCGCCTTTAAAAATGAATAATAATTCAGGGTTTGATGTGAGACCCACACATGCTTATATCAATCGACTCAGAATTTCACCCCGAACCCCCCATTTCAGGGAACGCATTCAGTTCTGGGACACCCTGTATATATGTATAGATACACTCTATATCTAGAGTGTGGTACGATTAAAGTGTGACATATTTTTATATGTCATATTTTTATATTTATAGGGCGCTTTATTCCATAATAAAAAATAAAATAAAACTTTTTCAAATCTGAAGCGAAGGAAAGACGCGGATATCCATTTTCAATATTTTTTTTTTCTCACAAGAGTATGCGGACGACGAGGTCGGGATTTTACAGATAATTAATGCCTAGCCGTGCCCAGTGTGAATTAATTTAAAAATATTGATAAACAATGCAGTTATCATTATTTCGACAGAGTTTGGCGGTTCCAGTGTGGCCAATTGGTGTAGGTTCTTCTGGCAACCAGGGTTATCTGAAATAAAAAAATCGTAAACTGCACAAAAAAGTACTTTCGACCAAGAAGAATGGGACCCCGGGAAAAAAAGTTCATGTCTGAGTGGATATGTTCATATATGTTTCAGATATTGTCATACATGTATCAGATATATTTATATCTGACATTTTACGGTATCATATATGATTAGGTCTGATCATTATTCCACATCACATATGCATATAGAAGATCATATCTGATCAAATACAGTATCTGGCCTGACCATATATGAACTCATATCTGCTTATATCTGGCTAAGTATCAAGGCGAGTTGGTACCGTAAATTCGTATCTGAACATACATGATGTGATATGTGAACGTATCTGTTCGTATAAAATCATATCCGATCAAATACGGTACCAGACTCCGCTATATAGATTTCATATATGTCTTTATCTGGTCAGGTACCAAGGCGAGTTGGCACCGTGAAACCATATCTGAACACATATGATATGATATATGAGCAGGCACGTTCATATAAAATTTTATCCCATCAGATACGATACCAAACCTGGACAATATACGAAGTCTTACACACTCATACATTGTCTTATATGCAGTTCAGTTGTTCACACATGAAAACATTTGAATATATGAAACGATATATGAGGATATGAGACGATATCCGATCAGATATGGCACCTCACCTGACTGTATTATATGTGATCATGTGAGTTACTATAATATTATTAATTATTAACACGTCAAGTGATGACGTGTTAATAACCCCGCTCTATATATGTAAACATTTTAATATCTTCATGAATGCACTGACAAGATTTGATCTGCCTCAACAGGGTAAGATTTGCTCCGATATAGTCGGTGTCATACCTGGTCTGATAGTTCAGATAAACTATGATTCTATCATATGGGCAGCTCTATTGTCCATAGATGTCCAGGTCTACTGGGATCCACGGTATTTTATTCTTATACGGACACACAGATCTGGTTCAATAAGATTAGATTTGCCTGACATGATCAGATCTGGCCCAATAAAATGAGATCTATCTGACATAATCAGATCTGGCTCAATAAAATCAGTTCTGGTCCAATGGGATCAGATCTTGCCTGGGGATTGGATCTGGTCAGACCTGCTGCGATATGGACGGGTCTGCTCTCAAAATTATGAAAATGGCTCTGATATGATCATACATGCTCAGATATAAGCATACATGATCTGTCATGACACTACATGAACAGATATTGCCAATTTTCTTGTCTGATCATATCTGATTCTACAGATATGATTGAGATATATTCAGATATGAACTTTTTTTTTCCCGGGACACTACTGAGACGGGTAAAAAAATCGATTGCTTTGCATTTCCTCAAAGTATACATATTCGCGAATATGTGAAAAAATGTTCAAGATAAAATATTGAAAATTGTTCAAGTTACGGACGAGTTAGTGAGAGCAGGTAGCGCAACGATTTATGTACAAGTACTAGAACTTTCAACTGCGTTTTTCTCGACCTACCCGGAATGATGTCTAGCCATAATTGTCCAATTTTTCAATTTTTTAGAAACAAAATTTTCGATATCGCGGTCACTATTGTTGTACTAAACCGTTTTTTTTTATTTAGATTTTTTAGGCCCCCGAATGTAAATGCCACTTTTCTTAACACCCGCCATTTGTGAACGATTTTTTCCTGAAAAACGTCTGCGTACAACAACAACTAAATTTATATAGATTATAAAACTTTATTATTTTTATTTTTCACACCAACCATTGTCAAGTTATCGATCCGGTCCACATTTTTCATACCGAAGCTCTGTTATACTTCAATAGCATTGTGAATTTAACATTTTTTTAAGTAAAAATGTACACAACATGCGTTCAATGTATGCTTAATAACATGGATTTTTTTTTATCGAGAACATCGTTGTCGTTAAACTCTCAACTGAGTATTTCATTTTATTTTGGATTTATGAAATATAATATAATATATATTCAATAAAATATATATTATATTTAATTAGATATATATTTAATAAAATAAATATTTAAAAAGAATAGCTGAAGCAAATAAAAATATATCTTTGAAACAAAGAAGATCGTAGTAGCCCGTGCAGAAATTTTGACCGGGATACCCTATGTCCGATCAAATCCCGATCAGGATTTGTCACGGATTCCCCAAAACCGGATCCCGGTTAGAATCCAACTTGCATCAGTATCGACATATGTACGACGACGATGGCATGATTTTGAAAATTTTGGCGTCACGTGTATTTTCTGTATTACTATGGAATTCCTATCTATAGATAGGAATTTCTGTCTATAGATTCCTATCTATAAAATTCCTATCTATAGATAGGAATTACATAGTAATGCCGAAAATACACGTGATGCCAAAATTTTCAAAATTATGCCATCGTCGTCGTACATATTCCGATACTGATGCAAGTTAGATTCTAACCGGGATACCGGTTTTGGGGAATAAGTCTCTGTTTATACCCACCGACATGTCGGTGGGTATAAACATGCATTTAAGACAAATTAAAATCAAATTCACCATGATTAGATTAAAATTTACACCAACCGTGAGTTCTTACGTATTTCGAGAGAAAACATTTCGTCGAGGCAAAGAAATTTTTGCAAAAAAAGTTGTGAGTTTCAAATATTACATTATAAATATGAAAAAAATCACAAAATGAGTTGTGAATTTCCTCAATTTAAAGAAAATAAAAATCGAATTCACGACAGTTATATTAAAATTTACACCACAAGTGTAAACGTATTTTGAGAGAAAACATTGTGTTGAGGCAAAGAAATGTTCGCACAAAAAGTTATGTGCAAAAATTTCTTTGCCTCGAGGCAATGTTTTCTCTCAAAATACGTACGAACTCACTTTTGGCGCAAATTTTAATCTAATCATTTTGAATTTGATTTTAATTTGTCTTAAATACGAAAAAATTCACAATTAATTTTGTGAATTTTTTTGTATTTATAATTTCTTGTCAATACATTTGCATTCACAGATTTTGGTGTGAATTTTTTTTAATTCACATCAAAATCTCGCGATGAGCGCGATCTGCCATTTGAATCTTTGGACAAATTTTTTTTTATTGATAGTTTAATGCACCAAAACTTCGTAAATGTTATTTATTTTTATAATAAATTTAACATGTCATAATTCCATTTTTGACATTGTATTTCAGGCTGTATTCACCCGTGATCCTTCCCAGATTCCTCGATGATTCCATGAGGAATCTATTTAGAGTCATTAAAGGATCCGGTTCTGGATCCCTAATGGAATCCAGTTTAGTCTTCGAATCTGATCCGATATCGGACTAGATCCCGACTGGGAGCCCGGGATACAAGTCAGAATCCAGCTGTATTCCTGCCAAAATTTCTGCACTGGAGGCCGTGAGCCAAGGAAACAAAATCTATTTTATTTAAATAGAATCGTGTTTAAATTAAATATTTTTTTTTTGGCAGTGTAGGATGGAATAAAGTTGAAAAATGCAACAAAGGTTCGATTTTTTCATCCCATCACAGTAGAATAGCCCCCAAAGTGATGTCCCTTGTTAGGACGAGCCCTGCTTAGTTCACTCTTCCACCGCAGCGCGTCGCATTCTCACAGACGCGCGGATACGTCCAATGAGATCGTTCTCCAAATTTGTTCATGTACCGAGATTCCCTGTGAATTTGTTCGTTTACCGCGTTGACTTTTCCGTCTGTCAGTTGGCTCGAAAAAAAACGGGTCCTCACGTGTGTCGCGAGAGTGCACGAAACACGAGTTCAATTTATCGCCGTTAAAAGGCGAAAGCGCAAACGGAAAGTGGTGAAGCTGTCGAGACCGCGGGGGCTTTGCGTGGCAAGCGCGCACGTCCGTGTGTGGGTGTTTGAGTGCGTTGTCGTTCGTTATGTACCGGCGAAAAGTTTCGCAAAGGTGGCAGTTGCAGTGTGTTAAATGTGCCGCGTACATTTCACCACCCGACCGAGACACAATCCTATATATCAAACTCAATTGCGCTGCGCTCCGACGTACTGGAGAGTCCATGCTTCGAAACGTTAATGACGTTGCATTTCTCGCATTTCCCGCATTTCTCTATATTCTAGCATTGTTGCAACCAATAGGAGCGTGGCAAAACGGGAGGGGGGGGGGGCGAAAAAATTGCGACGGTGAAGCTGACGACATCTAAATGAGACAGGAAGTTGTCAACAAGTTGGGCAAACGTGTAAATTTCATTTTTTATTTTTCTCTCCTCATTGTTTTTCATTCTATATGGCGACATGCAAAAAATTGTAAAAAAAAGAATCAAGGAGATGCAGTGACAAAAAAAATCCAGTGATATAAACTAACCGCGTCTATTTGATTATTTTTTATTTGAATTAAATATATTTACTAGTTTTTTATTTAAAAAAAATATATTTATTACTTATTTTAAATATATTTATTTTTACATTTTATTAAAGAATTACTTATTTTAAATATATTTATCTATTCCAATCAATATCTATTTAATATCGCCCAATAACTAAATATTTTGTTTAATCCTAATAAATCTGTGATTCGGTTTCATTTGTTGAAAAAACAATTTAGTTGAATCCACTAAATTATAATTATATTATTGTTATGGTATTCAGATCAATCGAGCTTTGACCGGAAATGGGTGAAAAAAAAATTCGGAACAAAATCTGAGTAAATGCTCGTGAACTCACAAGAAGCAATGCAACTTTTTCGCTCCCTTGAGGTTTTGTTGTAAATCTCATCGTTTTCGTACAATTTTCAAATTATGTATTTTTTCACAAAAGACGAAATATTGTTGGAAAAGAAAATCGTACAAAATTTAAAAAAAAACGAAATTAAAGCATAGGCTTCCCTCTTTGTGGTTTTGGTCGAAGAAATACGTAAAAAATGTTTTTACTGCAAACGGGGTACACTCAAAAAGAAACAAAAAGACGACGAAAAATGGTCGTATTGAAAACCGGGGGCTAGTTGTAAAACAAATCGTCTACATTTTTAAAAGAAGCCAAAATGAAGGTTAATCCCTCTTCTTTAAAATGCCGTTTATTAAATTGGCCTGGATCAACTACCGGCGAAATGGCATAGAAAACCGTTCCGGCACTCTTTTGAACTTTTGTCCGGAAACTTTTCGCCGGTAGTGTATATATACAGGGTGTCCCAGAACTCAACGTTAAGCCGAAACGGGGTGACAGGATTGATTGTAACCATCATGAGAAAAATCCGAAAAAAAATCTATCCCATGCAGTTTGAAAATTATGGGCATTTAAGAAAAACCTAGAAATTTGGTCAAACTGTAACCATTTTTCGGTTATTGTGAAAAAAAACCCAAACAAACCCAAGTTTCCTAGAATTAAGGCTATTTGTTAAACTATGAATTTAAAATTTTCAAAATTTGTCTACTTTGAAAGGCCCTGCTTTATTTTTTTTCTGGTTTTTCTCATGATGGTTACAATCAATCCTGTCACCCCGTTTCGGCTTAACGTTGAGTTCTAGGACACCATGTATATACACACGTATAATTCCTCTCTCTCCATGCCCTCTACCCCCACACCCCTTTGATTCGTGTGTTGCAATAGACAGACCATTAGTTCAATCAAATAGAAAAATGGTAGACTCTACGAAAATTCTCTTTAATTTCAATTAAAAAAACTTAAATAGATACATTTAGTGGATTCAACTAAATTGTTTTTCGAACAGAGATTTAATAAAATATTTAGTTATCAGACGATATTAAATAGATATTCATTCAAATAAATAAATATATATAAAATAAATAACTCCAATAATGGAATGCAATAGGAAAAATTTGATTGCACGAAAAATCGAATCAATTCAAATTTTTAAAAATCAAATAGACGCGGTTCGTTGATATAAATTAAATATTTCTGCCAGTGTAAATCGTCTGTAACTTGGTCAATTTTCAATATTTTGACTTGAACATTATTTCACATGTTGTTGAATAATATACTATGAGAAACAGCGGAAATCGATTTTTTTAAACGGTCGCAGCAGTGTCCAGTCTAAATGGAATAAATCATTCTTAAAATAACCTGTCAATCCATGATTTCAATAAATAATTAATTCGCATCCCCCGCAACGATGGTTTTAATCAGTCGGAGTCACTATTTTTTGTCAGTGCTATTTATACGTTTGCAGTGAATAAATATTTCAACCACTCCACAAATTCGTGTCCAAACGTCATGATAAATTCGCCCTGCTTCTCGCAACGGATCAGTGGCGTGTCCATCGGTAGTTAACCATCCTAATGTGAGAAGGTTTTTCTTACGACAGAAGAAAAATCAGCTTCGCCAAAGCTCGCCCGGTAACACAAAGGAAAAAAACGGTCCGCGATATTTCGAGTAACTCTGTTCCATGGAGGCTATATATCTTTATCGCAAGCAAGTATTGTACTGCACTCGGCAGCCGCGATCTTTTATGTATCGCAACTTTTATACGCCAGCATCTCACGATGGTGCAAACCGCGAGATCTACGCGGTAGACCCAAACTTTGGTCCTCCATTTGTCACGATACCGCGCGCACTCCCGAATAATGATTTTGACGGTGCGCTCGGGTGAAAAGAAAATGTCGTAACTTACCACAAGGGTTTTTCGCGACCGTGAATCACATTGGAGTGCTCTAAATTTTCGGAAGCTGCATAGATAACTTGTTGTGTGCAATTTTCGGACAGTTCGCCACATACTTGAGCACATATGACTAACCGCATGTATGGGAAAGCGAGGATGACTTAATACATTTTTTTATGTCTAACAAGGAACGTCCCTCAGGTGACACCCTTCGATTTTGTTGAAATTTGGATATGTTATAAAGCACCGAAATGTAAGCGATACGTATTTTTTTTATCGCCGGAAAAATGATTCTAAGGGGTGAAACGAACCCTCGAAAATAGGGGTGTTTTTCGTTTTTCGTCGATAACGTTATCGTTCTCATCTCGAATGTATAGTGCACAAAAAAATAAACATTGTTGCAATTTGAATTTTTTTAATATCTCGTACCGTTAAAACTTTATCGACGAAAAACGAAAAACAACCCCATTTTTGAGGGTGCGTTTCGGTCCTTAAAACCGGTTCTCCGCCGATAAAAAAAAAATACGTATCGCTTACTTTTCGGTGCTTTATAGCACGTCCAAATTTCAACATAATCGAAGGGTGTCATCTGAGGGATGTTTCTTGTAAGATACTATTGAAATTTTGATCATCGTTTTTATATAAAAAATAGTGTTGTAATGCTGATTATTATTTTCATATCTCAAATAAAATTGCAATATTGATCATTTTTTTTTGTCTAATACAATATTGTAATATTGATTATTATTTTTGTATCTAAAATGATAGTATAATATTGGGATAACGCCCCCCCCCCCCCCCCCCCCCCCCCGATAGAGCTGAAATTTTGCACAATCCTTCCTTTTAATATTTTAAGACAACCTTTAAAGGGATTTTCGGCGACGCCCAATGGTTTTCGGGTTTGGGTTTGTTTGGGTTTGTTTGGTTGGACGAAACGGCGCGATAACATAGACAAGGGGGTGGGGGTCGAAACCTAACGCTTAAAAAAAACTTTACAATTCAATATCTCGAAAACTATTGCTAGTCGCGAAAAATCCCTTTGGGGGTTGCCTTCAAATATTAAAAGGAAGGTTTGTGTAAAATGTCAGCTCGTCTGGAGAGGGGGAGGGGGGTTGGAACCTTAGCCTAATATTGATTATTATTATCATATCCAAAATAACAATGTAATGTTCATCAAGATTTTTATATCTAAACTTTAAATCTATATTGTCATGTTGATTGTTATTATTATATCTAAAATAATATTGTAATATTGATTATTATTTTCATATCTTAAACAATAGTCTAAAGTCGATTATTATTTCTATATCCAAAATAATATTGTAATATTGATTGTTGTTTTAAAATTAATAGTTCATAAAAGGTAAAAGTCGATTTTCAATATATTTTCTTCTATTCCTTAGTTCCAAGGTACCATTGAGAGTTTTTATTAATCAACCTTTCCCATTGGACCCTTTCCTATCACTGCATATCCGCACTTCGCATATTTAACCTGACGTTTCGTTTCGTCCGCATACTCACACAGAAGGATTGTCCTTCCGCTCACTGGTTGGGCGCCAGCCGGTGCAGGGCAAAGCGGTCACCGCTCCGATTATAGGTCGTGCACTATATATATATATATATATATATATATATATATAATATACGCAGACATAAATATTTATAATATAAATATACATATACACTGGGTAAAAAAAAGTATTTGTACATCTCACACGAAACTGTTGTTAATTTGGCTTTATTTGTTTGTTCGTAGTTTCCCAAGATTTTTGTAAACAGACATCATGTATATTTAGGATGAGCTATCGAGCACAGAAACTTGATAAAACATTTAATTTTTTCTTAGCATAATTTGAAAAAGACGACGTATACAAATACTTTTTTTACCCACAGTACATATATATATATATATATATATAGATATATATATATATATATATATATATATATATATATATATATATATATATATATAATTCGAAATCTGTGACAAATCATATTGCAAAATCGCGTCTATATGCGCACTAAATCTCGAAATGCAATAAATAAAATAGCGTACGACAACAAAAAGCGCGCTTGGACGACAAATACACGCCTTGAACTTTCCAGAACAAATGCGTGTTCATTTCCTGAACATATTACGCGGATATGCATATACGTAAATATAAATATACATAGACGCACGGACACACAAGCGTGTCTATAAATATTCACAACGTCAAATTCACGCACCTCGTCGGATTATCCTGCGAGTTCCGTTTGATCCAAGCGGATTTGAGCTTCCGCGCGGACATGCCTAGCAGCAGTGAAACAGTCAGGTACACGTATACGCGCAGTCGCCTATAAACCGAATTTATTTCCGGTTCATCGAGCACGGAAGCGATCCGTGAAAACAACGGAGCGCGTATACGGGCCGTTCCTTTTCGGCCACCCCATTTTTGTATTCTCGTGTGTTTCACGCTGAGGTGGAATTTTCGCAAGCTTCGTGCGTACACGAGAAAGCGGAGAATACCATGGGGGATATAGATCTTTTGGAACTTCGTGTTACTGTGGAAAGTTTCTGATTCAGGGGGAGGGGGGGATCTCGAGGGAGGGAAAATAAGGGATGAATATATTCAGTGGTCGCTATGGATGGTAAAGAATATTCCAGGGGTGGGGATTGCTAGTGGGTCTGCACAAGCTTGGGGCCCAAAAAAATGGTTTATTTTTAATACTGTTTTCTGAAGAAATTATTGGAATGACAAGGTCAAGATTTTACACACAATTGATATATAGTCATGGCGAGTTTGACGTTTTTTTAATAAAAAAAAATATTCATAAACAATGAAGTTGTTATTATTTAAGTAAGGGTCGTGTTCGTCCTTGAATAATAGTAACTTTATTGTGACGGGCCGAAAAAAGTCATTTTTTCCGAATTATTCTTGTCTACTAGATCATTTATGTGGGGTTTGGAAAAGGGGTATGCTGTTAAGCATAGTAGTACAGTCGTGCTGGATATTGGAATCGGAAAAAATTAGAAGAAGGCTAGTTTTTGACAGGTGATTTTGTAGGTGCCACGGGTGCTAAAACCAAGTTTGCCTAAAAATTCGGGGGGTAGGGTTTTTTTAGGGTATGGGGGTGGTTTAATGCCAAACTACAACCCCCACGAGGTCGACGCCGGGAGACAAAACGATCAGAAAAATCCGGGTTTTATTTTTGTCCATAGCGCCGAAGTCGTGGAAGTTCATTTTGGGGGTGAAAAAGTGGGGTGAAATTTTGAAAAATCAGTTTTCATTCGATAACTCTTTAGGACAAATTCATACAATTTTTGTTCAAATGGAAACGTTGTAGCCCTTGAAAAGACGCGTCGATCGAGTATTCGATCAACCTTCTTCAATAATATCTTCACCCCCAAAAGAATTGTTGAAGAATTAACAAAAAAATTGTTTATTGAATAACTCAAAAACAATCGATTTTTCGGGGATGGTTCAAATGTACGAAATGTAGAGAATAATTTTCTCTATATTTTCGTTCCTATGCGCAACTTTTGAATTTTGCTTTTTCGAACCCCTCTCAGGGGTTGAAAATTCAAAATGAAATTCTGGGAAAACTATTGACCGAAAGTAAAGAGATACGAGTTTGGCGCTGTGGAGAAAAATGTAGCTGAGGGTTCAAGCTACAAATTCTTCCACGGTGGCGAATTCGTGCCGTCAATAGTTTTCCCAGAATTTCATTTTGAATGTCCAACCCCCGAGAGGGGTTGCAAAATCAAAATTCAAGGGTGGTGCATAGCAACGAAAATATGGAGAAAATTGTTCTCTACGTTTCGTACATTTGAACCATACTCGAAAAACCGACTGTATTTGAGTTATTCAATAAACTATTTTTTTTTTTTGTATTTTAACCATTTTTTGGGGGTGAAGATATTATCGGAGAGTGATGATCGAATACTCGATCGACGCGTCTTTTTAAGGGCTGCAACGTTCCCATTTGAACAAAAAACGTACGATTTTTTTCTAAAGAGTTATTGAATTAAAACCCATTTTTCCAAATTTCACCCCACTTTTTCACCCTCAAAATGAACTTCCACGACTTCGGCGCTGTGGACAAAACTAAAGCCCGGATTTTTCTGAACATTCTCTCTCACGGCACCGACCTCGTAGGGGTTGTAGTTTAGCATCAATCCACCCCCATCTCCTTTCATTCCCTAAAAAAGAACCCTACACCCCGATTTTTAGGCAAACTTGGATTTAGCACCCGCGGCACCTACAAAATCACCTGTCAAAAAACTAGCTTTCTTCTAATTTTCTCCGATTCCGGGTTTTTTCAGCGACAGCACGACTGTACTATAGGGGAAGGTGGGGTACAGTATGTCACTTTTTTCTAACGATTTTTTACTGTAACCAAGGTAGTCTGATTAGAAAAAAACAAGGTCATAACCGATTTTATAGACCTTTGGGCATACAATGAAGGTCCCATGTTTTTTTGCAAAACGATTAAAAATACCAAAATAATGGGATCGAAAAAAATGTGCGGCTTGGCTCATTGTAACCCATGAGTGGGATACAATGTATCATATACTTATATTTACTCTTGTATTTTTCTAACATAGATAACAGATTTTCACACATAACAGTACGAACCCAAACAAAATCAGTATATCAGTACACTGAGAAAAAAATCATTGATCCAATATCATTGGTGTTATTGAATGAAATTCAAACAAAACGCTATTGACATCAATAACATGATAAAATTGAAAGTTTTTTTTTCATTCAAAAGATATATTGTTAGCCGAGAACAATATATTATTGCAACTATCTAAAAAATTATCACAAACAAATGATATAGTTTTGAATGCAATTTTTGCAACGAACGAAAATAGCGTTTCAATTCATAACATGAATATCGTTGATTCGAGTACACAAGAAAAATTGAATTCGCTCGTTTGATTCAAATAAAACTTCTATTGAGCAAATATATTATTTTATTGTTTTCACCATATCCGATATTCATTTTTAAGTGCATTATTCGTCAAAAAATATTCATATTTTATTTTGATTTAAAAATATTAAGCAAAAGTCTGAATTGGTTAAAAAATTATGCGAAAGGAGAATTTGTTTCTTGCACATTTAGTTGAAAAAATTCAACCAAATCATGGCCGAGCGCCACCGAAATTTAATATAAGTGTGCGGAAACCCGTAGTTCTCGGAGTAGCCGCTAGAAGCCGCACGCGCGCTCGTTGATGCGTGTGCGAGCGGAGTAGACATATCGTTTTCGTGCCGCTATTTTCAAAGATAGGGTATTGGATGTCAGATAACTTTATACGCATTTCATTATTCCAAACAACTTTTGTTTGATACATTTTTTTATCGGGCTATTAATTATCGAGATACGGCGATTTTTTTATTTTCAACCCCTATTTCTTAGGATTGGGGCGAGTTGCGGGGCAACATTTTATTGGGGTTACTTTCAGTATGCAACCATCTACATTTAGTCAAAAATTCATATTCTACGCTAAAAAGTGCTGGGTTTTCGTCTCTTTCGGTCTTCGTCTTCGGTTCGGGAGCCATTCTTTATAAAGTTCAACGGGTTTCCGACGATCGTCGAGCTGCAAGAAACGCAGTCTTATCATCCTTTCCCAGCTTATAATACGTTCGGTGTACTTATCTTCTTCCCAGGCCCTTCTTTCCTCCCCTTTTGTTCGAGCCCTCCCTTTCTCTTTCATTCTCATCCTTAGCCTCTCTCTCTCTCTCTCTCTCTCTCTCTCTCTTTGTTCGCTTTCTTACTACCCGAGCCCATATTTTGTGCCAAATGTATGGCAAATGAAAAATAATCGGGATTGCAGATCCGGCTTTATATGTCTATCGACCAAGGGATAAAATATTCCATATAAATTCATATAAAGACTCATATTTCGAACCCTTTATATTCACGTAACATTGCCTATCGGCAAAACCCGCTGTTTTGACGACAGTCCGGAAATTTTCATAAATAAATCGTTGATTCTTGAGAAAAGCAGGTCCTCGATAGTACCTTCACGTAAATATTCTCACATTTACCCAGAGGTAATTTTAGAGATGTTCGGGAGTGGATAATGCCAAGTATGGGGACGATAAGCCACCACGAGGATAGTCTCCGAAAGGGTCTTCGAAATCAACTTTGCCTATATACACGTATGTATGATGTGTATCGATTCATTATTCAAGTCGCGGAAGTGGATTCGATCCGCGAGCTTCCAACGAGTAATTTTCGCCTTCGTGCGCATCCCCGTACCACCCTTGCCCTGTTCAATCTCGCCACCTTGCGCTCTTTCCTTGGCTCTCTCCCTCTCTCGTGGTCCCCCTTTTTCTCTCCCTCTCTCTCACTTCCGGTTCACGACACACTATGCATTTCTCTCATCTGGTATCGCTCAACTCCCGGTTTCTCAATAAAAGGTTGTATATATATATATATATACATACACATACACACATATATACATATTACACACACACACACACACACACACACACACACACACACACACACACACACACACACACACACACACACACACACACACACACACACACACACACACACACGTGAGTACCGTTACTGACACTCCCGGTGGAATAATGGTGGGTTATGCGAAAGATTTTCTCGCGTGACTAGCGAGCTTCGAGGGCTCATGGCTGCACACGGGAAAATCCACCTTAAATCAGCGTGGTTATGATCATCATCGTCATCTTTCATGTTTGTTGCGCCCCAATTTCGTCGCTCCACGCGCGGCAGGCTTTCAAGAAAAACACGGAGAATATAAGTACATCGGGAGCGGATATTCAAATTTATGGAGACACCGCGCCGGGACTGTATTGATCTTTTGAAATACTTGGTTCTTTGTCACAAGAAAGAAAGAAGTATATATGGGGTGTCTCAAATTGAGCTGGAAGTTGAATTTATTAATAAAACGTATTGTCTATTTGAAAAGTAGGAATATTTTTATTTCAAAATGAGGTTCGAACATGGAGATCTTCATTTTTTTCATTCGTCTTTGCTTTATATATATATATATATATATATACATATATATATATATATATTTCCTGATCTCGCATATACTATATACACACACACAATGGGCCTTGATGTGAAGTGCAATTTTCATTGAACCATCGCAGTGATGTTGATATGAAGCATCTATACCTTGTGCCATGATTGTTATAATTTTTTATGAATATTGCCATTCAACACACCATTCGATGAGTTAAGTGACTAAAGTATCTTAGGGTATCAATATAAATATCTATAGACTCGAAAGAGTTTGTCATAATACAATTTCTCAAATAAACATTGGAATAAATTAATAGCACCGAAACAAATGCGTATTAGAAATAAACTTACACGACATCTGCTCGTAATGATAAACATTTTTCGACCCAAATTATTTCACTGTAAATTTTCATTGGTTCATGTTATTGAGAATCCATATTTGAGGTTATGGGCACCACTGTGAAGGGCCGAAAAAAGGTCGTTTCTGCGAAAGTTTTTTTTTTTTTTTGTTTACTTGATTATTTATTTGGGATTTCGAAAAAAGGGATTTGTTACCTATAAATTAAACTTGTTTTTAATTTAAAGATAAAAATAATGAAGTTACTAGCTGTTAAAGAAAAGCAAAATGGCAAATATTAAATAAAAAGTGTCATTTTGGCATATTTACTTATATTCGGTGACTCAAAAAATACAACATTTCGAAAAATAAACGGCTACGTACAACGATAGCTATTGCAATAGCGAAAATATTTGTTTAAAAAAATTGAAATTCGAACAATTATACCTAGAGTTATGGTTCCGGCCAGGTCGGGAAAAATCGTTTCGAGAAAAACGCGATTCAAAGTTTTAGTATACGTAAATCGTTGTACTACCTGCTCCCACTAAACCGTCTGTACTTCGTCAATTTTTAATACCTTAACTTGAATTTTTCACATATTCTTGAATTTCTATACTTGAAGAAAATACAAAAAAGAAAAATCGGTTTTTTGACGCGTCACAGTGGGGTCTCGGCTTAATTCAATTTTCGCACGTCTATTGAAAACAAAAATATACAAGCAGTTGCACATATCGTCGAGTTGACTTGTCACGGAAAATCCTGTACGTACGCTATTGAAATGTCGCTACCGTGCGAGGGAGTATGTAAAGTATATGGTGTTTGAAGGAGGAGAGAATTTCATTAGGCTCCGTACAATAGATCACAGTGACTTGGCACATATTTGCCATTTTTATGCGCAACCTACGGTTCTTTAAATCATGACATATATATGGTAAAGGATTATTTTTAACCTGCTATGCTTGTACTTTGTTGGCTATTAGAATATTTGGTTCTTTCGGAGACGGTTCTAAATTTGTTTCAACGAGCCTGCATAAGCTCGCGTCCCAAAAAGCAGATCGATTTTCAATCCGTATATTTTTCTGGTGAGACTATCGGGATGACGAGTTCGGGATTTTACATGCAATTAAGGCGGGATAGACATTTACAACGATCAAAAAATCGTTGTAAATGTCTTTTACAACGAGTAAATGTCAAAAATGTCAAAAAATGTCAAATACAACGAGTAAATAATACGAGTCAAATACAACGAGTAAATAATACAAGTAAATACGAGTAAATAATAATAAAAAAATACAAATACAACGAGTAAATGTCAAAAATAAAAAATGTCAAAAAAAAATCAAAAAAGTTGTAAATGTCTTTTACAACTTTTACAATGTCTTTTACAAGGTTGTAAATGTCTTTTTTACCTTTTTTTCTTCTTTAAACGAGAGAACTATATATGTAGAATATTTTCCCAAAGTTTCAAAGCAAAATTCGAAAAACTTCAAACGTTACAGCCCGTCAACGCTGTGCACCACCGCTCGGATTCGAAACGGGCGTGAACTTCAAACGCGTTTTTCTCAAAACTGCATTATCGAAATTGGCGTGCAGGATTACTCAAAAACCATTAAGCCGATTGAGTTGAAACTTGGTAGAAATATTGATGATATTGGTACCTTCTACTTGACGAAAATTGTTTTTGAAAAATTGAAAAAAAAACTACTTTTTTAATCCACATTCTACAGAAATGTTGCGTGAAATGTTGATTTTTTTTTTGTAAATGCGTGCCATTTTCTCAAATTTGCATTTTCTTCATTTTAATTACCGTCATATGGAAACTAAACATGTTCTAACTGAAAAAATGTTCGAACTTTTTTGCAAATCGAAGTCTACGGGAAGCTAGACTGCACGCCGATTCGCAACTCCAGCGGCGAGCTTGCTGTAACACTCTGCCGCAGCTCCGCCATTTTTATGATGAAGTAATTTAAAAAAATTGTTTTGTATACTTGAATATACTATTAAAGTATACCTAAAGTTTAATAATTGTAGAATAACTATTTATTAGTTTAAAAAATACCTCAATATTGCTTATTTTATTTCTGTCTAAATGTATATCCCGCCTTAATACACAGTTGTGTCAAGCTTGAGTTTTTTTCTTAATGAAAAATATTGATAAACAATGACGTTATTATTATTTAAACAAAGAAACGCCGTTGCTGCATGGCCAATCAGTGTGGATCGTTCTTGCAACTAAGGCCATCTGAAATGAAAAATAAAATAATGTACATTCAGTGTAATATCAAAACTTTCGTATGACCTTTTTAAAATTTGATAAATTATGAAAATGACATGTCAAACAAAATATCTATTGACCAGAAGTGGGAAAAGAAACGAATTCAGAAAATAAATAAAAAATACTTTTCGAATCTATTGGACTTGTTTGTGTCTATAACATAACTTTGACAATAATGTTGAAGTTTTCATCGTTGGGATGCGATGACTTGTTATTTTTATTTTCCTTTTTTCTCCATTTTTATTGTTATCCAAAATCATTATCGATAGATTTAGGTTGTGAGTCTCTAATGAAGATCTTGAATAGAGTTTATCGTGGCCTAGTCCTGCTAAAGAAAATTGGCAATTGGAAAAAAATTATTTTCCTTGCGTTTCAAAGGTGCAAACCTCAATATAGTTGAGTAGGACGTTGAAAGCAGGTAATGCGATCTTGCAAATAATCGATTGTGTGGCCACCATCGAGTAGTTCAATATTTGAGGAGCAGGCGAACGAAACCCTACTTGTCTACACAACGTCAATTTTTTTTTCATGCCTAAAATTGTCTTTCCGCCTGAAAATTCAGTTTTTAACAAATTTTGAGATTTGATTAAAAATACTTCAGCCCCAATAAAGGTGTACTTGAAGAACACGAAAAAAAAAAAACAATTTTGACGTAGTGTGGACAAGTCCGGTTTTGTCCGCATGCTCCTCATTTGGCTGAAGGTACAGACACCGACAGCTTTTATTTACCCGAGAAAATATACCCTTTTTCAACAGCTCACGTGTGATCCCAGATGATTGCTCTCAACTGTATTGCCCTTTGGACGTCCCATTCTTGCCACGCGTTCAATTAATGATCTGTGAAATTAAACAGACTAAAACTACACCCATAGAACTACACCAATAGAAATTTGTGTCCATGTCAAATCTTTCAACGTTGAGCATGCCTCTGAATTTTGATCAAAATGTTTATTGAAAAAGGGATTTTCGGGGCTGGCAATAATTCTATCGCATAGTTAGAAGTCCACAGAAGACCTACGAATTTTTTCAGATTTTTCCTTTCAGAATAACATAGCTAAATAAATGACGCACGCTAATGGCCCAAGTTCAAGGTTTACGGGTGCTAAAAACAACGACATGGGGTTAGGGTTAATGGTGAAAGTTTTCGGCATCGATGTGGGTGTCTGAAAAAAATGAACATATTTATAATTGCATAATTAATGTATCTTCAGTGTGAACCAACAATATTATTTGAAAAAAAAACTATTATAATAAAAATTCGAAACTACACATTTTTTACTCACGTTTCTGTCGGTATTTTGTTTTTTATATTTTTTTTTGTGTCATTGAAATTTTTGTTTCTGTGGATCACACGATAGGCGATGATACTAAGAATATGTTGTAAAAATTTTAACGCGATCTTAAGCTTCGTTCAAGAGTTAGAACATTCACACGGTTCAAAAAAGTGAATCGTGGAAAAACGGCTTTGAAGCTTGCGGTCGGGCGCGCTGCACAGTATCGATTACAAATGCAATCTTACCTTATTTTAGGATTTTTTTTTTTCAATTCTGTAAAGCTCGAAATATTCCTACAAGACCTTAAGGAAATCATCAGGTTATACGTTAGAAAAAGTCATAAACTATTGTCTATCCGAATTTGGAATAAAGCGGACGAATGGATTTCGAAATACGATTCCCATCGATTCACAAAACAGTTTCGAATAAAAAAAACATAATAGAAAAAAAAGTAAATCGCACCAAGGCAGACCTGATCCTTCACAAAAATCATCGTGCCACCGTTAATTTAAAAAAAATCCCAAATCCTCATTGCAAATAAAAGTTAAAAGTCTAGGCGACAAAAATATGCATCGACAAAATATTCATTCGTATATTAATACATCTATAAAACTGTAAAAATATATGTCTATCAGGAATTGAGCGCGGAAATGTTTCTCGAAATCTCGATGCAGGAAAGAATATTATTGAATGTTTATTCTCGAATTTCGAATTTTGCGGCTGTACGTTTGAAAAAAAAAAATTAATAATTCAAACTGCTTCACAGGAGCGGAACTCGCCTGAGTATTTTTCCAAAGAGGAAAAGCGCCGTAACCGGCGAGGCTTTCACAATGTTCCAGCTATCGATGCATATACGTAAATCGCGTCGAAGGAAGGAAGTATACGGAATTTAATTCCAAGCATATGTGTTGCTCCGATTCATACGCAAATTTATACGATATCAAAAGCATTGAACGAGACTCCGCCGCCGATGCGATTCGACTGGACCAACACAAATTTGTCGTTGAGCTTATTTAGGTTCGCCGGAATTATCGCCCCCCCCCCTCCGCCCATGGAACTGGCGAACAATAGAAATGCCTCTAGCTTACTTCCGGGCTTCGAAATCATACGGAATTGCCGATATATCCTCTACGTTGCGTGGTGTCGAGTCAACGTTACGGAGGGTCCGTTGGATCGCAATATATATATATATATATATATATATATATATATATATATATATATATATATATATATGTGTGTGTGTATATATCGACATATATATATATATGTCGACATATATATATATATCGACATATATATATATGTATCGACATATATATATATATATGTCGATGCATATATATATATATATATACAGGGTGTCTCATTTTAATCTTACACCTGAATTTTCTCGAAAAATATTGATCGGACGAAATATTGTGTGGAACAAAACTTCTAGGGATTGAAGGGGGACGTTTGAAAAAAATTTATTTGAGGAGCCAAAATTCAAAATGGCGGCGTTACAAAGGCTGACATGTTTTTTTCAAACGGAAACATAACTTTTTTTTATTGCCAAAAAATTTGTCAGCTGAAAACTAAAAAATTTTTTGATAAAGTTCATAGTTTTCAAGTGAGAACATCATTTTCAATTATTTCAGATGTATCCAGGATGTGTGTGTGTGTGTGTGTGTGTGTGTGTGTGTGTGTGTGTGTGTGTGTGTGTGTGTGTGTGTGTTTTCTACCCATCGTGATCAAAGTTCGTCAAGGATTTAAAGAAACACGTTTTTGGGCCTGAAAATGGCACAAACGCTATTAAAATGGAAAAAAACTATTTTTCATCGTTTTTCCTCCAAAATTTTCTCATGAAATATCGTCCAAATTTGAAAACAAAAAAACCAAAATTATCAACAAAAAAATTTGATTCTTTTTTTGTTTAAGTGGTCATACATTCGAAAATACAACATTGAGCGGCTTGCCGTGAGACATTTAGTCTAATTGTCCCTACCACCGGCATTTGCGTTAGCCAAAGCGTAGGAGGTTGCATGGCTGATGGCATGAAAATGATGTTCTCACTTGAAAACTAGGAACTTTATCAAAACATTTTTTCAACAAAAGTTTTTAGTTTTCAGCTGACAAATTTTTTGGCAATAAAAAAAGTTATGTTTCCGTTTGAAAAAAACATGTCAGCCTTTGTGACGCCGCCATTTTGAATTTTGGCTCCTCAAATAAATTTTTTTCAAACGTCCCCCTTCAATCCCTAGAAGTTTTGTTCCACACAATAGTTCGTCCGAGCAATATTTTTCGAGAAAATTCAAGTGTAAGATTAAAATGGGACACCCTGTATATGTATATATATATTTCGTATATGTATATATGTGTGTGTGTGTAAATATACAGTAGGGTGGCATTTGAGCTTTATGTTTTTTTTTCCTTTTTCTCACCATCCAATTATTTACTTCAAAGAAAAAAAAAATTGTTGCCAAATCTGCGAGCGGTCAAAAAGTATTTAGAGGTCGCTCAAGCCTCTCAAAAATTAAAATTTTCATTAAAAATCGATTTCTTTTTTCGTCCACCTCTCACACATGAATCTTACAGTTTATAATTTCTAAATTAACCTCGCGAAAGCTCTAGCCGGCCAATGAATATGTAGTGGTCGCTCAAGAGCTCGAAATTTCCAATTTTTGGCAATTTTTTTTTACTCGTCTCACTCAAAAATTTGACGCCTTGTAAAATTTTCAAAACAATTAATCCTTTTTTCTTCGGAAACAGATTTTTCAAATTTATCTCACACTTCTGACCCAAGAATTGTAATCTTTGTTCACATAAAATAATTCTTTGAAGCTCTTGTCTGCAAACAAAATCATAGGCCGTTTTATTGGTAAAACTGAAAAGGCAGCTGTTTTCCGCGCATCGTGATGCGTCCTACAGTTGGTCTCGTTAGTCAAATTGCGGACCAATCGTAGCTGTACTCTGTGTCGAACAAGGCCATAATACAATAATACATAATAATACATAATAACACATACCATCCAATTGGTGTTTGTTATAAACTATTATAATAAATTATTCAGAAAATGTAACACTTCGCTGTTTATTTTGTTTTTATGCTGCAGGGAATTATAGTGCGTGCGAGATTTATTTTTTGGCGGAAATTGTAATTTTTCGAAAACCTTGAGTGACCACTAAATATTTATTGGCCGGCTAGAGCTTTCGCGAAGTTAGTTTTGAAATGATAAAGCGTTAAATTCAGGGTTGAAAAGTGAACGACAGAAAAAATCGATTTTTTAAATAAAAATTTGAATTTTCGGGAGGCGACCTCTAAATATTTGTTGACCGCTCACAACTTCGATGACAATTTTCTATTATTTAACGAAGGTTATTGGATGGCGAGAAGAAGAAAAAAAATAGAGCATAAATTTGTACCACCCCAATATACACACATACATATATATATATATGAACCAATACACATATGTACACCATACTTAGTAAAAAAAATACTGTACCTGTACATACAATACTGTATATCGTGCTTTGCAATTTTTTTATTTTTCGAAAAAATGTTCACCTAACGTTTATATTAATTTAAAAAAAAAGTAGAAAAATTGTGCTTAAAAAAGCACGATGCGCATTTACAACTCGAGAACTACTGAATCGAATTAGACAAATCGTCCACAGAAGGACAGCTTAGAGTGCAGAATATGATTTAGGTGATTGATCATTACGCTACGTAACTAATTACAATTACAATAAACAAGCGTACAAGAAACAACCATAGCCTTATATCAAACACACGAGCAGTGAAAAGAGATGGACGCGAACAAACCAACCGATGAACAAATGAAGAAATAAACGATTAAACAGTCTAGAATTTAAAAATCATCAGGTGGTCTGTAATGTTCGCATTTTTATAAATTGTTTTCACAGATAATTATCTTTAACGAACAAAATATTAAAGATTCAAGACAAGTAAAACTACTAGGATAATTATCTCTGAAACACGTGAAACTATTAGGATAATTATTTTTAACAAACAAAATATTAGAGATTCAAGGCCCGTGAAACTGCAAAGGTAAAAACGAAAATGAATAAACCAGCCAAAATTTACAGATAATGAAGAGGTGCTTAATTACAGCAGAGAGATAAAGGCAGGGAGAAGAAGAGAAAGAGAAATTTGGGTGGGTAAGAATGCCACACTATGCGGTAGTGTCAACCCTCCCCAGTACCGTATCCAAAATTTTCCACAACGCCGTAAAAAATGTATAAAAATGTATATTCAAGGGGGTCGATTCGCCATCGACGAGATTTCAACGCGGGTGAAAATGAGGGCGAATCTAGTACAATAAAAATGTAGCATATAAATATTATATGTCTGATTATAGAATCAGAAGAATATGGGGCCGTCTATTCTGGTATGGGGTTTCCGGACTTTCCTCGTACCCTCGGCAAATGCGGTACAGCGTAACTTCAGGGCCTACATCTATCTAGAGGCCTGAAAAAACTATGCAAATGCCGAAAAAAAAAAACATTTCTGGGAAAATCATCAAAAAATACATTAAAACAACAAAAACATGGCCGCCGGCAGATGATGAAATTTTTTCGCGACATTCGGCGGTGGACACTCTCCAGCTTAAACGGTCCACCCAAAATCTAAAAACCAAACGGCTTATTCAATTTAACAATAAATAAGAGTCATTGACGATCGACAATTTTCAAAACCATTAGTTTTAACAATGTGGCGTCGAGTTGAATCACGAGCATACAAAATCTATGAAAAAAGTCGTCATTTTTACATAACTATGAAAAAATGGAGATCGATTTTAGAAAAGTGAGATCGTCAACGACCTTTAAATGTTTCTTATGCTATCTCCTGTAAATTTGGAAATAATCCATCAAGTGGTTTTCGAGATATCATGTCCACCGATTATGAAAACAGTATTTTTGTTTTAAAGTTATAAAGAAAGTATACAAATATTATACAATATAAATATATTGCACTACATCAATATTATATATCAGATTTGACCGTAAAAAGCGGAATGCTGTTGAAAAAAAAAATCTGCTGTAACAATTGAAGTAAATGTTCAATGGAAAAGCAACATTTCTACATGGCAGGTACGGAATGATATGGAAAAACGATATCGAATTGGTCGACTCCTCATCGGGGTGTCCGAGATTCCACAAGACACCAAATGGCATTCGGGTAATTCGATTCATCCCTGTGTACGTGGTGGCTCACACCCTGCACGCTCACGCCCTTTCCACTGATGAGCAGGCTGGAAAAAAGTGAAGGGCTGGCAGGCAAAGGGCTCTCTCTCTCTGTCTCTCTCTCTCTCCGGAGGCTCATGAGATATCGGATTATACAGATTAAACGTTACTAATGGACTTCGAGGAGTGGTATAGATGGATACTCGAGTAAAAAAAGAACCCTTCTCGATCCGTTGTATTACTGAAAAGAAGAAGACCCATCGAGGAGTAGTGAACGTGTTACAAAAATGAGGTTAGGGTCTGTTCTGATTATCGTAGATGGGGGTGGGAGGGGGTGGGGGGAGTGAGAGAGAGAGAGCTGATCTAACCTAACGCTCCATTGCGTCCGCAGCCGTCTTAAGCTACACTATACCGCATTTTCCAAGGGCACGGGGTAACTGTGGAAAACCCGTACCAGAATAGACGGCCCTATACTCTTTACGCAAGTGTCTACACCAATATCTCACAAGGAAAGGTCGATCTCTCCGATTCCGATGAAACTTGGCATGCTTGTAGAATGGGTAAAAATAGGCGACACGTATTTTTTCATATCTGCTCAACCCGATTTTTAAGGGTTGACACGCACCCTCGGAAATCGGGGTGTTTTTCGTTTTTCATCGACAACGTTTTAACGGTACGATATATGAAAAAATGTCAAATTGCAATAATGTTTATTCTTTCGTGTACTATACATTGGAGATGAAAACGATAACGTTATCAACGAAAAACGAAAAACACCCCTATTTTCGAGGGTGCGTTTCACCCCTTAAAAATCGGATTCCGCAGATATAAAAAATACGTATCGCCTATTTTTACACATTCTACGAGCATGCCAAATTTCATCGAAATCGGAAATATCGACCTCGCAACTTTTTCTTGTCAAAAGTATTGGCCTTCAGCTGATTGGTTGATGCGCCAGCCGGTGTACGGCTAAGCGGTCACCTCCGAGCGACCGTAAAATAATACATATATGAGTCAGTCAACTTCAATTATTTTTTAAACTCATCAACGTTTATTATTTTTTTAATTTTGGATGCAAAGAAATCAGTCTTTCTGATTTGTACCATACACTATATATTTTTAACTATACCTGTATTTTTCCCATATTACCCTGCATGCGGGGCAAGATGAAACAGCGCTGGGATAATGATGGGAGACGAATCAATGGCATCTGTCGCATATAAAAGTGATTTCATTCTCAATACCATCAATTTGATAAGCCAATCGTCTAAGTTCTGTAGGATTAATAATCTTCCGAATAATCTTGCTTCCATATCATTTTGATCATTTGTAAGTTATTTTTCCTCCCCTGGGAGAAACACCGGTTGAAGAGGAACCAAATGACTTAGTTCCATTGTACCCCTTCTAACGTAAATATTGGTACGTTGTAAAATATTTCGGGTTTGCGATAGCTTGTATTCATCTTGCCCCATTAGACGGTTAACGAATTAAGGGGTAAGGCCACAGTAGAATGTGAAAAAATCTATTTTTTCCGCTAAAACGGTGCTTTATCATCATAAGAACAAGTTACTATTCGATTTATAGCAAGGACATTTTTTTCACCGACTTTGAGCGTATAACGTAAGCCCACCTCTGGCACGGCCAGAGGCATATGTAAAACTTCAAACGCATTTTTCTCGAGTAGCCGAAAATGACTTTTTCCAAGTGGCGTGACAAATAACGTCAACAATTTTCACTCGATTTATTTCAAATTTTAAAGTTATGTTCCTAATTGCATTTCGAAGAGAAGTACGTAAGGAATTTCTGATTAATCGAAAACTTCATTTTATGAGAAGTTTTATACGAAATTTTTCACTGAAAATTCATTCCCACAACTACAAGAACATTCAAATACCTACAACTTTTGAATAAAACAATATTTTTCAAAATCCGTAAGTACTTCTCTAGGTATTCTAATGTAGATTGACAAGAATTTTTGTCTTTTGTTCTAGGTAAAAAATTGTGGATGCTAAAGGTCACACCGCGGAGCGCCTTAAAAAAAAGATAACAAAAGAAAATATTAGTAGTCGGCCATTTTGTACATTGAAAAAAAAAATTCTCACAGCTTGATATTCATACTAAATAGGTGTGTAATTAATTTTAAGAGGGAATCACTTTTTCGTACGAAACAAAAAAATTGTTAAATTCGTACATGATTTTATATCCGTTACTGTGGCCTAACCTCTTAAGGGGAGGATAGGGGTTTGCTCTTTTGAAAAATCGTTTTTTTTGCCTTTTCTTATAGGTAAACATTTCAAGAATATAATCTCAAAATTTCAAATCAATCAGAGCAAAACTTTCGAAGTTATTGACTATTTAGTCCCTCTCCTCTAACACTCTAGCTCCGACTTCTCTAAACTTCAAACGCATTTTTCTCGAAACCACTTTTTCAAAGTCCGTGTTCACTGCCATTTGAAAATTACATGACCGATTTATTTCAAACTTGGTACACACTTTCTACGTATTAAATACCTCCTCCCAACGGTTAGTTTGAGATTTTTTTTACATCGAGGGGTTTTTCCACCCCCAAAATGGCGGAAATTTCGTGAAAAATAGCACTTTTCACTTTACATGACCACCAAAAATTTAGAACTGAAAAAAAAATTATCAAAGACCGCTGGGGGGAGGATTCTATGATACTTTGGCTCAATTTTGATGGTAATTGATTTCAGATAATTTCTAGCTGAGATACAGTGAACACCGCAAATCGTGTTTTTGCAAAGGCGTTCTTGGAAAAGCTTTGTCACCGGTTTGTTTGTGGATATTTTCGCATACAAATTGCACGGAATGTTGTTGAAATGATACTTAACAATGTACAAAGGGTTTAAATAAATTCACTCTATCCATATAGATGAAAAAAAAATCGCAAAAAGTGGTTTTTTTTCACGCTGAACCCTACCCACCCCTTAACAAAAAATCACGCAATAACCTTAAAAATTTCTGACAAACCGTTCTTATTATATTAACAATTAGTACTTTCATTGTGTTTACCTACCTGCCTCTGATCAATATCAGCAACTCAAGTAAATCGCCTCTGATCAATATCAGCAACTCACAAATTACATCGTTTTGTCAAAAAATTGTTATTGTTTTCTCACTCGAGACGCGTGCTTCCGCCATAGTTGATACTTTCACACTCATTCACCTCACCCCCACTCCTCCAAACTCCAACAGCACTGTTTAGTGGCTACACTGTAAAAAATTTCTGTATAAAAATTAATATACAAGTGTAGGAAGTTTTTATGCGGATACCGCTTATGAAATTTCAGATACGATTTTGAAATTCCAAAACAGGTTATTTAAAAAATGTAAGTGGAGTTCCGTAATATTAATATACTTGTGCGTTTGAAAAATAATGCACGTGTAAAGAAATAATCACATCCAAGTATACTGAAATCAAGAACCATTTGCTGATATCAAAATACGAGTGTATATTCAATTCAAGAACCATTTGCTAATATCAATATACGGATGTATATTAAAATTACTGATCCTCAGTATTAAGTTTATTTCAGAAATTGATAATTGCAATACGTTTTTATGTAAAAATTATCAAATTAAGACCACTCAATTCATGTACTGTATGATGCTTTCGTGATACTTGTGTATATGATTTTTTCGCAGCTTTATTCCATAATTAATATTGAATACTTGAATAATAAAATTTAAATGCAGTGAAATCACTGCACGTATGTTTTTTTTTTCGTTATATATGTATTCCTCGGAGGCACGGTGTCCTTCCCCTTTTACCATCCCCTCCTTTATTCCTTCCATCATCCACAATCCGTCCACAGTTCCCTCTACATTCCTTTCAGAGCCCCCCCCCCCCCCCCCCAGATTGTTGACCGCATCCACTATTTCCTAATGCACTACTATATCGCATTTGCACGAGGGCCCAGGGAAACTGCGGAAAACCTGGGCCGATACAGGCGGCTATATTCGGCTGAGTTTCAGTTGTACTATCATCAGAAACTCAGAAAAACTGCCTCCCACTCAGAGGTTGACGCGCAGACCAGTTGCACGGGCAAGCGGTCACCGCTCCAAGTACTGGCAGCCTCCGATGCTGCTTAAGGCGTTACCCCCACTTGTAGCGCAAAAAAAGCTTCTTTCATGAATTTTTTAAAAGAAAACTACAAAACTTTTTTAATCGATCAATATACCATCTTAAAGAACACATCTTGAAGAACTTTCGTCAATTTTTTTATTGAAAAATATTACATTGTTTAGTGGCAAATGGCCGTCAATGAAATAATGTCTTGATATACGCGGTTTGTGGTGACTAACATTGCGGCGAAGTGGATCATCTGAGAAAAAAATGCGGATGGATTTAGTCAAATATAAGTATAAACTAGTCTTTAATCGAAGGATTTTAAAAAATATTCATTTTTCACAAAATGGCGGACAGTCAAAGTTAATGGTTCGATTTTAACGAAAAAAAACGGCCGTTTTTTGGCTATAAAACGGCCATTTTTTCGAAAAAAAAAATCGAACGATTAAAGACTACATTTTTATGTATTAAATAAGCCTGCAAAATTTCGAGAAGATCGGTTCATTAGTGTTCAAGTAATCTTGGTCACCGACTTCAGAAATGCCATTTTGAGAAAAACGCGTTTAACGGCGGGGTGAAGTTAATTCGGCGAAAAAAAGGCATGTTTTTAAGATTTTTTTTAGCGTAACGAATAGTGTTCGTTTATTGAAAAATTTACATATAATAAAGTAACATTTGAACAACATTCTCCTAAATTTGCATTGCAAAATATTCAAAATTGAGCGAGTGAAAATTAAACCCCGGAGGCGCCTCGAAAAAAAGTTGGTTTGCGGTGTGCACCATAACTCGCAACAGAATCATTTGAAACAAAAAAATCAAAATGCATTTGTTAAAGGAGATGTTTCTCGAGGTAATGACGGGAGGATTTTTTTTTTCGATTTTTCGATTTTTCCTAGCACTTGGGAGCCAAAACCCGATTTTCGCTAAAAAAATCGGCTAATTTGTTGTTGAAAAATTAGTAATTATTAAAAAAAAACAAAAAAGCTCTCGACAATACCTGGTGAATTATGTGAAGAAGTAATGTGCAAAATTTCAAAGCGATTGGTCCAGTAGATTTTGAGTTATCGTGCAGACGGACTTCAAATATGACAAGTCTCAGAAAAACGGTTTGAAAAACGCAGAAGAGAAGAGAACGGCATGGAGCAATAGACGCTTAAATACTCATAACTTCGTCAATTTTACTCCGATCGACTTGAAATTTTAACACAATATTCTTGATATATTATGCATTCATTTAAAAAATTAAAAAAAAATGAAAAAAAAAAGATTTAAATACTTTACCCCGCCCTTCAGTGACCGCCGAGCCCGTACACCGACCGCGCGCCCATCTCTGTCCACTGCACGCGTGTCTTTGAAATTCATGTGATTTTGAGATATCGTCCGGGTCAATAATTATGAAAATCATGAAATCTTTCTTCAATATTAATACACGAATACATTAAATTCAACTTAACTGTGCTTTGTTTTTGACAAACAATTGTTATTCTCAGTGGCTTTTGTCTTGGAAATTCCATGCTGCATCTATTAAATTCTATATCCACGTTAGAATTTCATGTTCCTGTTTTAAATTTACGGTACAAGTGTCTTAAGACACTTTTGAATTTAAATTCAATTTCATTTACTGAGTTCGTAAAATTCCATTCTTTTGTGCCTTAAATGTAGTGTAAATTTAATACAATTTTCACATTGATTCACGTGATTTTCATCAGCGTTTATGAATTTTTTTTTCAATTCCAGTTTCGCTCTTTTAAATAAATCTGTTGTGATCATGCATTGCACGTATCGTAAAATTCATTTTCACATATATTATATTTTTCCGGCAGCTGTACATAAATTTCAAACTTGTTTTGTATTTTCAATGCTCTGTTTTTTATAGTTGATTTATTATACATCTGTAGTAATATTCAAAGGAAGACACGGGTTAATGCAATAAATTTTCCACAAATTTACAAACTTGTTTTTGAAATTCCATGTTGCGTCTATTAAATTCTATATCCACGTTGGAATTTCGTGTTCCTGTTTTGAATTTATGGTACAAGTGTTTCAAATTTAATTTCATCTACCGAGTTCGTAAAATTCAATTCCTTTGTATCTTAAATGTATTGTAAATTTCATATCATTTTTTACAGTGTAGACTTATGATTCATCTTACCCCGCGTATTCGTTTTGCCCCGAGTTCCCCTATATGTGAACGTACGTGTGTGGTCCTCCGATCCCTTATTACTTCTTTCGCGCTATTTTCTATTCTTCCTCTCCATCTCATATACGCGTAATCCGTCTTTTACAACGATTTTCTATACTCGCTTCCTCCCCTATTTTCCACCCCCTATTCACCCCGTTGCACTCTCGATTCTTCAGTCCAATGGCTCTTACTTATCCTCTCGTTCGTTTTCTCCTTCGTTCCCGTAACTTTATTCTTCTTACTTACAGCGAGCTGCTTTTTGCTCATAGTTTAGCCATTGTGCAATATCGATTTTATACTTGGCTGAAATTTGCTCGATTCCCATGTTGTTCGAAAGGCCCGTGGGGTCTCCTCGGGTTTTCTATGTCCCGACTACCACTCGGGTCTTCTTGTTTCTTCTACTCGAATCCCATTTTGGCCCTCCTGTTTTCCGCTTTCTTCTACTCTACTGGCTGTCTAGCGTTTCCTCCCTGTCACCCTTTTCATTCGATTCTCGGCACACTCGCTTCCCTCGCCCTTATTAGTTTTGGACGAGTCCCGAGAAGTTAGGAGGGCTATGGACGCCTTCCTAATAATGCATGAGGTCTTGAGTGAATGACAAACCCGCGACGCTCGAGGCTCCCTTTCGTCGCCATGAACGAACCCCTATTCCCAAGACAGAGAAAAAGAAATCCGCACGGTTTTCTGCACGACGAGGGAAGTTCGCGTGTATACGCTGCCGGAATTTTCTTCGTTCACGTGCTGAAAATAGCACGGAAGGAAGGGAAGTCTCGCAGGCAAATCTGGTACGCGCGTCTTCATCCCCAAAATCTGTTGGGATTTGTGTACCCGCGGAAGGGTTGGTGCCAATTAAGCACGCGCCCGGTTTGCTTGAATTCCTTGCCAAAAAGGCTAATTTTAAGAATTAGAAAACGAAAATTTATTCGATTTTTCTTTTAATACAGTTTTTATCTCAATGATCCGATGGCAAAAATTAAATTTCAATTTTCTTTACATTGACATTAAATTTTTTTATTTTCTTCTCGATGAAACGGATTTTTAAAAAGTTTCATTTTGTTTTGAATTTAATTTGAATTTCCTTTTTATTGAAATTTTGATTTTGATTATCTTCTCATTAAAATCTAGTTTTTATTTTATTTAAAAATAATAATTTGTATTGTCACTTATTAATAAAATAAAATTCAATTTTCGTGTTGTTTTATTTTCACTTGAATTGTCATTGAATAAAATCAAGAAAATTGACTAAATTGCAATTCGACTTTTATTTACCAGTATTTCCACCCCCCCCCCCCCCCCCAATTTGAATTTCTTTTAGTTTTGAATCTATTTTAATTTTAATTTCATCTTAAAAACCATAAAATTGAACTTTAATTTGATGTTCTCTTGATTTAACGTTAGTATGGACTTCTAATTGCAATTTAACAAAAAAAATGTCAACGATCTCGACCTCGAGCTTTGTTTGTTGCTTACTACTGTAAAAGCCATCCTCTGGGACTTTCCTCGAAAAATGGCGAAAAATGTTTCCTCCCAGAACATGCTGCGTCCAATTGGATCATGCTAGAAAATGCTCCACAAATTTCACGTAATTATAATATACAACGATAAGAATAATAATTCAATATCGCAATTGAATTTTTAAGCCCCAGGCGAATGAGTTCGGGAAAGTTGAAAAGGGGAGAAATGGCGCGGAAAAATACGAATGACAAACGCTATAAATACATTTTTGCTTGTGTCGTACTGTACAGGGTAGATAGGGCTGTAGGTGCCCGTGGGATTTGGCTTGTGGCTCGTATAGGGCATACATAAATCCACTATTCCTCTCTCCGGTTGGCCAGCTTATTTATAAGTATATATCAATGTCTCTGACGTACGACAAAAATTGTGCCCATATAGGACACGCATATATATATATATATATTATTTTTATATTTATATTTATATGTCAACACGAAGAAAAATCCTTTCCCCCTGACAAAATTGATGTTTTCCTCTATCACTTTTCGCCTTCTTCCTTGCCATACGGATTTACTCATGATACTTCATCTTTTATTCTACTCTCCTTGCGATTCCTTATTTCTCAACGGACCGACATGATGGTTTTCATCCCTAGCATCTTCCGCCCGAGTACCCACTTGAATGCGTATCCTGACGGTCCTGTAGATCATACGTTTTTTTTTCTCTTCCTAAAACAAGTCCACGAAAAGACATGTGCCCTTTTTTCCTTGCTGCCTCATGGAAGTAACGATCGAGAATGAATGAATTAGTCGATAAAAATCAGTATGTTCAATCGTTCTCGCGATTCCCTTGTTATTCGTCATAATTTTTTTTAAATTCTATGTGATTTCGTCGTTTGTTTTTATTGCAATATCTTCAATTCAAATTCATTCTTTTTTTTCACATATTTTTTACCAAGAAAATTATTTAAATCGACTGGCCTTCGTGTCGGTTTGTTTAGGTTTGTTTGTTGCTGCAGTTGGGAAAGGTGATCACTTAAAATTACAGTATACCGCAATTTTTTATCATTATTTTTTTTTTTTATTTAGTCAAAAGTCTATACTCATTAGGGCTTGCATATTGTTCCGAACTACTCGAATATTCGAATATCCGTGATATCCGAATACGTGAAATCTGATACTTCAAATTCGGACGGTTCGAGCATCCGGGTAGTTCGAGTATTCGGACAGTTCGGGCATCCGGGTAGTTCGAGTATTCGCACAGTTTGGGCATCCGGGTAGTTCGAGTATTCGGACAGTTCGGGAATCCGGGTAGTTCGAGAATTCGGATAGCTCAGATACAGGGTTGCGAAATTTGTAATGAAAAAGTAATGCATTATTCATTACTTTTTTAAAAAGTAATGAATGCAATGTAATATGTAATACAAAATGCAATGTAATATGTAATGACAAAAAAATTCATTACACATTACCTTGTAATGGGCGATGGACATTTTTTACATTACATAGTCCAATGTAATAAGTAATGGATTTTTTTTACAATACAAAATATAATGTAATGAGTAATGGAATTTGTTTAAATTACAAAATCCAATGTAATGAATAACGGAAATTGTTTACATTAAAAAGTGTAATGTGATTGATGGATGGATGGATGGATGGATGGATGGATGGATGGATGGATGGATGGATGGATGGATGGATGGATGGATGGATGGATGGATGGATGGATGGATGGATGGATGGATGGATGGATGGATGGATGGATGGATGGATGGATGGATGGATGGATGGATGGATGGATGGATGGATGGATGGATGGATGGATGGATGGATGGATGGATGGATGGATGGATGGATGGATGGATGGATGGATGGATGGATGGATGGATGGATGGATGGATGGATGGATGGATGGATGGATGGATGGATGGATGGATGGATGGATGGATGGATGGATGGATGGATGGATGGATGGATGGATGGATGGATGGATGGATGGATGGATGGATGGATGGATGGATGGATGGATGGATGGATGGATGGATGGATGGATGGATGGATGGATGGATGGATGGATGGATGGATGGATGGATGGATGGATGGATGGATGGATGGATGGATGGATGGATGGATGGATGGATGGATGGATGGATGGATGGATGGATGGATGGATGGATGGATGGATGGATGGATGGATGGATGGATGGATGGATGGATGGATGGATGGATGGATGGATGGATGGATGGATGGATGGATGGATGGATGGATGGATGGATGGATGGATGGATGGATGGATGGATGGATGGATGGATGGATGGATGGATGGATGGATGGATGGATGGATGGATGGATGGATGGATGGATGGATGGATGGATGGATGGATGGATGGATGGATGGATGGATGGATGGATGGATGGATGGATGGATGGATGGATGGATGGATGGATGGATGGATGGATGGATGGATGGATGGATGGATGGATGGATGGATGGATGGATGGATGGATGGATGGATGGATGGATGGATGGATGGATGGATGGATGGATGGATGGATGGATGGATGGATGGATGGATGGATGGATGGATGGATGGATGGATGGATGGATGGATGGATGGATGGATGGATGGATGGATGGATGGATGGATGGATGGATGGATGGATGGATGGATGGATGGATGGATGGATGGATGGATGGATGGATGGATGGATGGATGGATGGATGGATGGATGGATGGATGGATGGATGGATGGATGGATGGATGGATGGATGGATGGATGGATGGATGGATGGATGGATGGATGGATGGATGGATGGATGGATGGATGGATGGATGGATGGATGGATGGATGGATGGATGGATGGATGGATGGATGGATGGATGGATGGATGGATGGATGGATGGATGGATGGATGGATGGATGGATGGATGGATGGATGGATGGATGGATGGATGGGTGGGTGGGTGGATGGATGGATGGATGGATGGATGGATGGATGGATGGATGGATGGATGGATGGATGGATGGATGGATGGATGGATAGATAGATGGATGAATGGATGGATCGATGAGTCGATGGATAGATGAATAGATGAATGGATGGAGCGATAGATGGATGGATGGATAGATGGATGTATGGATGGATAAATGATATATGTATAGATGGCTGGATGAATAGATAGATAGGAATGAAAATTTTTCATCGATGTGTTTGTTACCTACAAATGATTCTGCATCCATCTATCCATCCATCCATCCGTCCATTTATCCATCCATCCATTCATCTATATAGTACATCCATCCATCCATCCATCTATAAATACATCATCTATCCATCCATCTATACATACATCATCTAGCCATCTATCCATCCATCCATCTATTCATCCATCCATCTATATATTCATCTACCCATCCTATCTATCTATTCATCCAGCCATCTATACATAAAGCCATCTATCCATCCATACGTCCATCTATCCATCCATCCATCTATCGCTCCATCCATTCATCTATCATCTATCCATCGATCCATCGATCCATCCATCCATCTATCTATCTATCCATCCACCCATCTATCCATCCATTCATCTATCCATCCATCCATCCATCCATCTATTCATCCTTCCATCCATCTATTCGTCTATCCATCCTATCTATCCATTCATCCATCCATCTATACATACACCATCTATCCATCCATCTATCCATCCATCCATCTATCCATCCTATCTATCTATTCATCCATCCATCTATACATCCATCCATCTATCCATCCATTCATCCATTCATCTATACATACATCATCTATCTATCCATTCATCCATTCATCTATCTTTCTATCCATTGATCCATCTATCCATCCATCCAGCCATATATCTATCTATCCATCCATCCATCCATCCATCCATCCATCCATCCATCCGTCCATCCATCCGTCCGTCCGTCCGTCCGTCCGTCCATCCATCCATCCATCCATCCATCCATCCATCCATCCATCCATCCGTCCATCCATCCATCCATCCATCCATCCATCCATCCATCCATCCATCCTCTCTCTCTCTCTCTACCTGTCAACGCGAAAAAGTAATGTAAAAATTCCATTACTCATTACATTGGATTTTGTAATGTAAAAAAATTCCATTACCCATTACACTGTAATGGGTAATAAACACTCGAACTACCCGAATACTTGAACTATCCGAACAGTCTGGTCAGTTCGAATAAATGGGTATCCGAGTACTCGGACTATTCGAATTGTTCGAGTAGTTCGGATATTATTAGTATTCGAGTACTCGAACTATTCGAATAATCCGGCTGGACGGGTTTGAAGTATCGAGTTCGTCAAGACCGGATAGTTCGGGTAGTCCGAACAGGCGAAAAAGTGGTAGCTCTAATACTCATGCATGAGGGAATATAAAAATAGACATTATTGATTTGTTGCACATAGGCAATTTAGTTGTGTAGAGAACAGAACCAATACAAATATATATATATATATTGTTGTATATAAATCCTCTCGATATTTTTTCCTCGGACACGTAAAACCGTCTACGTCAATGGAGGACTTCGAGAACAAAAAAGACGCGAACCTCCGAATCCTATTCACTCGATCGCGTACTTTAGGGCGGCGGGGGCGCACGAAAGTTTGCGTTGCCGAGGTGAAAGAGGATACTCCCAAAGGAATAAGCCCAGAAAAGTCTCCTAGCATCCCCGGAGAGGAAGAGGAGAAAAGATTTTGTGTGAAGGTCCTTTTGCCTAGTCAATCCTTGCGGTTTTATTCGACGTGTAAAAGCCACTCGATGCCAAATCAACGTGAGCTTTAATTCGATGGTTAACTATCAAAGAATAAAGTAATACATTTCGAAAAAAACAATCGATTTTTGATATCGAAGCGATGATAATCATTTTGGAGACTTTTGTCAAAACAAAAATTGCGAAATATTGGAGGTTTTCATACGTATATATATATATATATATATATATATATATATATATATATATATATATATATATATATATATATATATATATGAAAACCTCCAATACTTCGCATTTTTGTTGTTATATGATATATATATATATATATATATATATACAGGGTGGCCCGAGAAGTGACGTCCAGAAAGAAAATCTAGATGCCTCGTATCAATACCTATCCGCATCCCCCCCCCCCCCCCATGTATGTTTTGCGATCTTTTTTTACTAATTTTTAGCATAAGTTTTTTGTGTTTTTTTTCTTCGTGTAACATAAATGCTTGTAAAATAAATTGAGAGTCATTTATGCCAGTGTGAGTACTTTTTTATTATCTTAACGTTAGTTACGGATCCTCTCAAACCTATTATTTAAACTTTTGATCGAAATCGAAGGAATTTACGTTAGTGTTCATTTGGTAATTTATAAATCATTTATAAACACGTTTGGTCATGTATAAATGCGTAAAAAAAATTCGCCCGGGAAATACGCACACAATCGAGAAAAAAAAAATTAATTAAAAAAGATCGTGCTACATACCCTACATGCAGATGATTTGGACAGGTATTGAAACAGGGCATCTAGATTTTGGTTTTGGACCTCACTTTTTGGACCACCGTGTATATATATTAAGTGTAATTACGATTTCCTTTAAACTGTGGAACTCGTGCATTTTTTGTCCAAGAATAATTTTTATATTCGGGACTCAACCAAATAAAAATAGCAAAAAATTGAAGTTTTTTCTCAAAATAATTACTTTACAATATTAAATCGTATTTTATGATATTGAATACAATAATGATGTTCGTGGCTTTCCGCAAAATGAAAATTGGAGCTTCTTAAAATATACGTACATATGTATTTTTTGTTTAACTATAATTCCTTGATTATTTAAACTGTCGAGCTTGTGAATAATAGTCATACTCGAGATTTTCGCAAAACGCAAAATTTCTTGTTTTTTTTTTAAACTGTGGAACTTGTGAATTTTTCCCATTTCACTAATGATCATCATAATCGAGACTTTTATTGAAATAAAGATAGCGAAAAATTAGAATTTATGAAAAAACAAAACATTTAATACAATCGAATATACTAATTATATTCGCGACTTGTCGCAAAATGAAAAATAAGAAAAATAAAAGTTTGTGAAGAAAACAAATATTTGGGATATCGAATTGCGTTTTTTTGCCGGTGTTTTCATCGTCTCCGGCTGAACAGACGCTTCTTCGCCTTTTATGCACTCAAAAAGTGATCCTCTCCGGATAACGTGAACGAGAACCGAGAGACTCCTTATCCACGTACGTAGTTTTCATACGGGCTTGCGAACATATCTATACACATCGAATAAAAATGTATTTTACATACTCGACGTCTCGAGCACCCTTCGTATAGACGTAGATGAACGTCGTGTTCGCTTTACTGCTGTTACTTCATATATCCCCTGCGAATATGTACACCTTTCGATGGTCCATCGTTTTCTTGGCTTTTCTACTTCAGCTCGACATTTTCAAGAGTCTCTCTCCAAGCGACGTATCGCATAAGATCCAACCGATAAAGGAGTGCATAAAATTGACTGCAAACTTCCTTTTAAAACAACTGGGCACAATATCTTGAAATTCTCACATACGACGGCAAATTTATGCAGCAGCAAAGTGTGTCTCGTTAGTGTTTTACTCCAATTTTCAGAGAAAACAAAATACATTTTTTTCACCACGCACCATTGTGGTAAGTAAAAAGAACAAAAAATATTTTTTCTACAAGTAAACGTTGTGTAAAATTTCTGTGTAAAATTATGAGAAAGAAGATTGCACCTTTAATTTGCAGTTAATAATCGTTGATAATTTCGAGAGAATTTCAAAAGACGTATATGAAGTTTCATTCGCGGATATTAGCGTAGTTGGGCTGCGTTGTCATACCTTCTGGACGGTAAATTGTGAATATATTTTTGTTTTTATATATATGTGTATATATATCAAGTTTATCAGTATTTATATATTGAATTTATATTTATATCTTAAAATAATATAAAATTCATACACAAATATTATTATTTGATATATATTATATTAATATATTAATAGATACTCAATATAATCGATATAGAGGTAAATATGTAATAGAGTACATAGTAAAATAGGCAATGTTATGTAATCTGTTTACCACGGATATATATGTACATAAAATAAGAATATTCGTGTATAAATTCGATATTATTTTGAGATATAAATATAAATTAAAAATATCAATACGAATAACATTTATATATATAATACATAATAACTATATGTAGTAAATATATTATATAAAATTACCTAATATACTTTATACTCTATCATATAAATATTAATTTTTGTATACGTAAATTTCGATTATATCTACCACGTATTAAAATAGGTCTATATATATAATACATGGATACGTATATAAAAATGAACAGACCTGGTTGCAAGCACTGGCCATGACGTATTGAAATTCAACAGGTGCGTTACGAGTCACTTTCTCACTGCTTCGTCCTAGTGGAGTCCGGGCTTGAACCGTTTGAAATAATCTTCTGTCCAATTCACAGTCCCTTGCACCTTGATCCACTTTCCATTGTATCGTAATCTGACTTGTTTTCTGAAAGCCTGCAATCGTTACCGATTTCACAGCGATCAGTATGTCCTTTCAGAGATAGCAAAAAAAGAGTTTCAAGATGCTGGAAAATTCATAAAAATTCCCAAATATGAGAATCTCGAATGGGGGCGGCGAAGTTCGAAATGGACTTTTTGTTCGGCGTTTCCGAAGCTTCTGGATCAACCGAACATCAGGAGTAGTCAGTTCCTCGTGAGTGGGGAATTCCCAGGGTATCGAGTCGGAAATTAGAGGTTAACGAGAAAAGGTCGAAGTGTTTACAAGAATCAGAGAACCTAGGGTCATTGGAAGGCTGGATCGAATAAGGGCACCCTCTCATTAGGGCTTGGATTCTCTCTCTCTCTCTCTCTCTCTCTCTCTCTCTCTCTCTCCCTCCCCCCTTCCATCCTTATCGTCCCTCATATCTCGATTTTCCCTTTCGAAAACAAAACGAGTCCTCGAGCTCGGCTCATTCGCAGTCCTCTCGGTCGCGGCTTATTATTTATCGGCGATCAATCAAACGGACACCAACAGACGGCACAGCATCAGCTCTTATAACGTACAATCGATAACTCGCTGATATTGATACTCGTTCGTATGCATACGGATTAATGTCACTTGTGATCAATGGCGCATACGAAATACGCAAACTTGCCAATCCCATTGGCGAAAGTACTCAATTCTGAATCCCGCCCGCATCATCGAATTATCGGAATTGATTTTTATCGGTCTCTGACTTTGCCATCATCGTGATGAAAAATGTTTTTCATTTTTTTTGTTCCTTTCCCTTTCTCGAATCGTTGTAGTGCAGCTTGTGGAAAATGCTCTGGGAGTTGAGAACTATTTGACTTGGAATAAAACATCTAGAGGGGAAAAAAGTTCGATTGGAAAAAAAGGAACAGATTGGAGGCTGAATAAATGTATATTTTGGAAGTTTCGTTTTTGTGACGGCTTATGGTCGAAAAATGTCTGAAAGTGCGTCCAAACTTATCGCTGATAATGTGTGCATGTATATATATATTAGGGTGTGCGGAAAAAAATCGATACTTTTTTTTCTGTTGCATCCACCAAAAAAAGGTGAATTAAGGTAAAAAATGAAGAATGCTCGAATGAGAGCTCAAAAAAAATTATTTCGAATGGCGCATTGCATTTGAATATTTTCCATAAGAATAACCCAGGAAAATATTGGGATTTCTGAATGTGGTAGTGCAACTCGTCAGGAAAAAATCACACAAAGATGTCATTAACATATTCTTATGGAGAATTGAATTTCCAACAAAAAAGGTTTTACGAAAAATTAGCTCAGAACAACCGTTCAAGTGGAATCGCTGTCTGAAATTGAATTGACAGAAAAAAAAAAATTCAGAAGGCTGTAAAAACCGAATTTTTCGCTTTACGAAAAAACTTTTTGGGTTTTTTTTATAGAGATTGTTTTGCTCTAACATACAATTTGCATGGAATCGTTCTCAAAATATTTCTTTGATACAAAAAAGAATCAAGTACAACATGAAATATAAAAGACGCGACGTCCATCATTGATCGTGTTTCGAAAAGTTTTATTGAATTAATTTGGTTTAATAAGATAAAATGATTTGTTTTTACATTATAATGCTTGATAATCATCGTTCCTTTTTTGAAGAGTCTGTTTGTTGCAATTAGGGTATTTCTGTCGATGATTTTGCACTACGCCCAATAAATATTGTAGGTGCTCTTCGTTTTTTGTTAATGAACCGTGATATGCTTCTATCAAAGTGACACCACGTTCGGCTGCGTTATTAACGACTTTTGGATTAAAAAAAAATCTATGCAACTCAAATAAGTGGCATTTTCCGGCCGGTTAAATTTTTTACCTTAATTCACCTGTTTTTGGTGGATGCAACCGAAAAAAAATATATCGATTTTTTGCCGCACACCCTAATATATATACATATCTAATAGAATTATATTGATACTTAACACGCGTACAAAATACCAAAATCGTCTATGATTTTTCTACACGAGACTCATATCGCCCCTCCTTACTTACTAAAATTAATAATTGTAAATACTTAATTGTATATATATAAATATATATGTTAAGGTGCTCCTTATTTACGCCAAAACATTATTTTTGATAATGTCGCGCGTTACCCTTTTTTTTCGATTCTAAGACTTAAAAAACCTTTAAGTTAATTTTTTCACATTTGTCATCTCAAGATTAGGGCTCGCTACCAGCAAATGAAAATGCTTTCTAAAATACACATACTTTTAGAATTTTTTCATTTACGTAGAAGGTTACGGTCGTGATACGAAAATTAATAAATAATATATATATATATAATCAGCACTGGGGAGTGGGCGGGCGGTAGGGAGTGATAGGGAAGAATTAAATTGGAAAAAGTAATTCGTAAAAACCAGTAACGGTAAACATTGAAACATAGGAAATCAAAAATAAAAACAGAAAATGAATATATTATATATTCTTTATATGTTTTATTCTTTTGTATCGAAACATTATATGGAATATTATATATTCATATTACTATATATATATATCTATACATATATACATTAGACTGATTAAAAAAAAAAATTTCCTTCTGGATTCTCGTGCTATTGTTGGGCACTGATAAAACAAAATTTCTCTAAAAAGATAGGCGCGGTCACTCAATTTTTAGAGGTGGCTATCTCGACTTTTTTGTATTTGAATTTTTTTTAACGAACGTATTGCATTTAAGCATAGTCATGGCTTCGGATTACGGATAAAAATCGGAAAAGTTTTGAGTTTGTTCTTTTACAAACATAACAGAGAAAAACTGACCATACGTCGAAGTGCACACGAAACGATGAAAGAAATTTTCGAACAATGGAAATGTGCTGAAATTCCAACGCGTCGATTGAATAACGCAATCTTGAAATCAATAAAACTCCATCTAGTCTGAAACAACTTTAAAAAAATCGAGTTAAAAAGAATTTGCCGTCACAAATATCGAAGGAGCGTAAATTTAAGAGAGATTTGGATAAACTGTTCAACGTTGCACATTTTCGTTCTGCCCAAAATGTTAACGAACTTGAGAATGGCTGGGAAGAAATGTAAATGAGTTTGAAGATAATATAAGCTTAGCATTTTGAAAATGTAAATATACGATTTATGAATAAAAGCTTATAATTTAATTTTTCGTAAAAAGTGCGAAATGTTAACGCGTATAAATAAATCTACATGAATAACGAGAGTAGTATAGACGCCATTATTGATCTACCTGGATTTGAATTGTGAATATTGCACCCTTTTCAAATTGTTAGAGTTTATTTTTGTTACGAAAAAGCTGCTGGATGTGATTTTTATCCGTAATCTGAAGCCATGACTATGCTTAAATGCAATACGTTCGTTAAAAAAATTCAAATACAAAAAAGTCGAGATAGCCACCTCTAAAAATTGAGTGACCGCGCCCATCTTTTTAGAGAAATTTTGTTTTACCAGTGCCCAACAATAGCACGAGAATCCAGAAGGAATTTTTTTTTTTTTTTAATCAGTCTAATATACATACATACATACATATATATATATATATATATATATATATATATATGTATGTATGTATGTATGTATGTATGTATGTATGTATGTATATAGTTTTTCAGATGTGAAAACTGCGAAAAAAGATAATTCCGTAAGTCACGAACGAACGAAGATAATTACTGTACCTACGAAGAAAATTGTTGCCCCACACCTGCTACTGTCATGAGCGATACGACAAACTCGAAAGAACTTCGATCGCCCCCCTCCAGCACTATATACTTGTTAAACTATATTAGAAGTAATTAAGAAACGTGCTGTACAGAGCAACACGTACGTACATAAAAAAAAATATCTGTCGCATTACAGTCTTCATAAAATTGCGACCTTCCAGAGGTCGTACCTCCAGTTATTTCTTCCTTTGAATGAAGAGGAAGGTGAAGTTTCAAGTGTAATCGGTAACTAATTTCGGCAACTTTCAATCGCCCTTAAATAATGATCCGAATTTTTCGCGTTTTTTCCTGAACAGTAGAAATGTATTTTATCGTGCGCACTGTATATGTATGTATGTAAAAATCAAATGCTCTACTCCCCTCATCAATAAACATGGCAATAATTTGAATATTCTTGTTTTTGTTTCTTCCAATTTTAGGATCCATCAGCAACATCGATGGAGCGGAATATCACTGCAACAAAACGGCGGTGCGAAAAGTTATCAGTGGAGTCGTGGGAGCTGCCAGTTCCGTGACGTCGATCCAAGTTGCCAATCTGCTGCGTCTCTTTAGAATTCCTCAGGTCAGTACACGAGGTCTCCAATTAAGTTTGATCGACGCTTACCGACGTCGTTACGTGAGAACCGGCGCTTTTCTTTATTACTGACCACTAAAATTACACTTCAAGCTATTGTCATCGTCATTATTATTGTTATTATCGTCGTTCTTATTATTATTACCATTGATGTTTAACTTCTCTCAACATTAGAATTCCTCCAGCCTGACACTAGTCGATGAGTGACATATATATGTATATGTATATCAATATACATACAAGACGATTCTCGATCACAGAAAAAAAATCACTGGTCACGTAACATAAAGACGGAATAGTTAAATATTTTATTACACCGAGTATCTGGTATTTCGATGAAATAAATAGTTCTCAAAATAACCTAATATTCAGTTTTTTAAATAATTAATTCTTTAGCTTCCCCCAATGACGAATTCAATCAACCAGTCATTTTTTTCTCATGATGTCGGATGTCCTCAAAATCGTATTTCCCCATACGCGAGACTACAAGTCGTGTGTGAACTTACACACACACCTACACCTCACACCTAACACCTACACCCACCTTCATCCACAAACACTCATACAAACCCAGCCCCACCCACAAACGCCCTCACACATTTACACACACACACACACACACACACACACACACACACACACACACACACACACACACACACACACACACACACACACACACACCTACACCTACACCTCACACCTAACACCTACACCCACCTTCATCCACAAACACTCATACACACCCAGCCCCACCCACAAACGCCCTCACACATTTACACACACACACACACACACACACACACACACACACACACACACACACACACACACACACCTACACCTACACCTCACACCTAACACCTACACCCACCTTCATCCACAAACACTCATACACACCCAGCCCCACCCACAAACGCCCTCACACATTTACACACACACACACACACACACACACACACACACACACACACACACACACACACACACACACACACACACCTTCATCCACAAACACCCATACACACCCAGCCCCACCCACAAACGCCCTCACACATTTACACACACACACACACACACACACACACCCTGCCTCACCCACAAACGCCCTTACACATATCCACACACGCACACCTACACCCCCCACGCACGCACACCCTGCCCCACTTACGAACGCCTTCACACATCTACACACACTACCATCTACACACACACACACACACACACACACACACACACACACACACACACACACGCACGCACGCACGCACGCACGCACGCACGCACACACACACACACCTACACGCGCCCATACACACACGCCTACACGCGCACATACACACACACACACACCTACACACTCACACCTACAGCTAGACCCCCCTCTACTCGCATACACGCGTGGGAGTCAAAGAAGTGCAGAATGAAAAAAAAAATACTTTTTCGTCATAATATCAAAGCCAGGAACAAGACACACACGTCCCGTGAAATGGGCACGACAACTTCAGCCCTCGGAATATCGAAATAGGCGCGCGTTCACCCATGCACGTGGACATGCGCGCATACGAACGCACGAACACCCATTTTTGCGGGAGAATCAGCGACCCGTGCGAGACTTTATATATTGTTGGTTGAGGTTGCGGGGAGGTGCGGTAAGCCACACTGGCTAGGGATCGCAATGAAGAGGGTTATCAAAGCAATAGACTAAAGGGTGCCGTAGCGTGAAATCGTTTTACCCTCTTCCAGCAGCTTTTTATCTTGTACGACGCAGCCTTTGGGCCGCCTTTTCCGCACTCTCTGTCTCGAATTACAATTCTTTACAGAAACTCGGTGCTACACGCATAGCGTGTATGTGTATGAATGAAGGTGCGGAAAAAATGTCTATCTTTTTGGGGGTTTTCCAATTTTTGTTACAATTGGAAATTGATTCCTAGGAGGAAGGCATGATACATCTTTAACTCTCACACTTGCATAAAATTTTCTATATTTTTTCTATCACCCTCGAGAAAAATAAGATCTGTGACAGTCAACTTCGAAGGCTTCGTTGTTTTTACTTTTTTGTCCAACGGAGGGTATTCTAGCTCAACTCAATCAAACAACTATTTCCCTGACCATCGGTGATTATAGATTTCCACAACCGAAAACTTCATTCCTGGTGTCAAAAAATACCTAATTTTTTTCAAATGTCTTCCTTTGGACTTGGAATAAGACATCTAAAGTGAAAAAAGTACGATTGCGAAAAAATGGAACAGATTGAAGTTTGAATACATTTATATTTTGGAATTTCATTTGGGAAAAATCAAAAAGTCCACTTGGACCGTTTTTTAAATGTAAAAAAATTCAATACCTTTTAGACCTGTTTTGTGCATTTTTCACCGAAGCTCAACTCGTCCTTCCGATATTTACTAATTTTTTTTTTTGGGGAATTTCGATTTCGGGGATGATTATTCGACAATTTGGAGGTCAGAAGAGTACTTTTTCGGCCCCTTATATACACCCTACCCGAATTAAATTTTATCTGAAACCATTTAAAAAAAAGTTTTACTTGCAAGACCGATCAAGTTCTCTTCTGACTTTTAAACTGTCGATTAACCATCTCCAAAATCGAAATTTTACAAAAAAAATGGTCAATGTCGGAAGCACAAGTTGAGCTTTGTTGAAAAATGCAAAAACTGATCTACAATGGGTACACTTTTTGACTTTTGGCAGCCGCAGAAGAACAAGGGGAGAGGAAAAAAAATTAAGTGTTCTTTTGGCACAGAGTGACATTTTCCACTATGGAAAGAGGGAAATAATTGTCTAAATTCAGCCGGAATACCCCGTATATACACATTTAAATATATATATATATTAATAAATGTATATACATGAGCGAGGCTCGAAAAATATGAATAATTTCAAAGCTCAACGGACAGCTTTGCAGGAACTCGACATTCTACAATGCTACAATTTGGATCTCGCGTTTGGAGAAAAGAGCCAAAAATTTCGAGTGTCAGAGCAAATATTTCTCTCGCAATCCACATTCCTCGTAACATCATATATACATATACATATCGTTTTGACAACAAATCAGCGAGATTTTCATCCGAGAACAATGCAGTTGCAATTTCGCTGAAAATTTGATTTCGCTATTCACATTCCTTTGACGTCGTTCCTCGCTTATCAAGAAGCGTAAAAAAACTTGAAAAGAAAATACCAAAGTAAAATACAAGAACGTCATGCGTGACTGACAAAAGCGCACACGAGCAATTCGAAAGAATCAGAGCGAAAAAAAAAATTATACGAATCCAACAGTCGGCAAATTTCGGCGACATAGAATGTCCTCCTGTCTTTCACTTTGAAACATTCCAGACTCGCTCGTGTCTCTTGTTACTCGCGAGACTTTCGCGGGCTTGATCGTGAGGCGGATGACGGCAATGCGATCCTGTGATTTTTTAGCGCAAGCACCTGAATATGCAAAGCATCTCCCGGGTAGAAGACACTCGCTATCGTTCGCTGGGCCATGAAACTTTGCGGGAACGTGAAACATAGCGGAAGGAGACTCAGAATCCTGGCTCTCCTCACGACATACGTGCCATTTCCCATAGGGAGTGTTTGGTTGTATCTCCAAACGTGTGTCTGTGTCTCTCTCTCTCTGTGTGTGTGTGTGTGTGTGTGTGTGTGCGCGCGTGTGTGTGTCTCTGTGTGTGTGTGTGTGTGTGTGTGTGTGTGTGCGTGCGTGCGCGCGTGTGTGGGCGTGTCTGTCTGTGTGTGTGTGTGTGTGTCTGTGTGTGTGTGTGTGTGTGCGCGCGCGCGTGTGTGGGTGTGTCTGTGTGTGTGTGTGTGTGTGTGTGTGTGTGTGTGTGTGTGTGTGTGTGTGTGTGTGTGTGTGTGTGTGTGTGTGTGTGTGTGTGTGTGTGTGTGTGTGTGTGTGTGTGTGTGTGTGTGTGTGTGTGTGTGTGTGTGCGCGCGCGTGCGTGCGTGCGTGCATACTACAGGATGCCCTGTTATGAATGGATAATCCTCCTGGGCCAGAATGAAATTCCGAACTTTGAATGATCAGAACACTCAAAAGTCCGAAAGAATTTTACACGTAAGACCAAAACTCCGAAAACCTGAACACCGTCAAAATAATTCGGCTATGGAAGTTTTAAAAGTTTCAAAATTTCCAATAAATCGACGTATTATTTCAATACATTTTTATTAAGAAGTGATTTTACGTCAATTTTGAAATTTGTCCAGACAATGTTTTACGTTCTACATCATTTACAGTCAACTGTGTAGAAGTTCGCTGGCATAATCTTGACGAACCGTGTAATTTCAGAACATTAAAATTAGGAATTTTAAACCGTCGGCGTATTCAACGTTCGGAATTTCAACCCGGCCCTCATGTCAAGATCATGCCAGCGAAAGTCTACACAGTTGACTGTAAATGATGTAGAACGTATAACATTGTCTAGACAAATTTCGAAATTGATGCAAAATCACTTTTTAATAAAAAAAAATTCTTGAAATAATTTGAACCATGAAAAAGTGAGGAATGTGGTTAATCGATAAAATGGTACACTTTGAAACAAAAAGATTGAATTTTGCGAAAGAAAAATCACTGCATTTTGCAATAAAAAATACTTTTTTTTTGCAATTTTCGAAAACATTTAGGGTCATGTTTTATGAAACGAGGTTAGCAATATTCATTCAAAATCAAAGTTGAGTTAACAAATTTCATAAAAATCGGTTGATTAGTTTTTTAGCTATAGGTCACGCCAGTTTTGAAAATGCAGTTTAGAATACCGTGTCCTAAGTCTGCCATTTTTTAAGATTGTTGAAAAAAGTACCATGTAACAGCCAAAAGTAGTGACAAAACATACCCTAAGTCTAAAAAAAGGTCAAGAAATATTCTTTAAAAAGTCATGAAAATCAGCGAATTTTTTCCTCGACTACAGGTATCTCCCCCCTTAAGTGTCCGCCTTCGATTTTCTCGAAACTCATTTTTGTGATAAAGCATTGAAAACTTTCACACACGTTTTTCTGTCGGCGGAAAACGGGTTTTGAGACCGAAACCCACCCTTCAAAGAACAGCGTTTCAGCCCTGAATTTAATTTTTTTTTTTTCGATACTTCTATAGTGTATTTTTCATCGCTTTACATTATAGTACAGTCATGCTGTCGTCGAAAAACACCGGAATCGGAGAAAATTAGAAGAAGGCTGGTTTTTTTACAGGTGATTTTGTGGGTGCCAGGGGGGCTAATGCCAAGTTTGCCTAAAAATCGGGGTGTAGGGTTTTTTTCTAGGGGATGAAGGGGGATAGGGGTGGATTGATTCTAAACTACATCCCCCACGAGGTCGGCGCCATAAGACAAAATGTTCAGAAAAATCCGGGCTTTATTTTTGTCCACAGCGTCGAAGTCGGGGAAGTGCATTTTGGGGGTGAAAAAGTGCGGTGAAATTTTGAAAAATCAGTTTTAATTCAATAACTCTTTAGCAAAAATTCAGAAAATTTTTATTCAAATAGGAAAATTGTAGCCCTTGAAAAGACGCGTCGATTGAGTATTTGATCATCCCTCTCCGATAATATCTTCAGCCCCATAAAAATGATGGATATATAAAAAAAAATTGTTCATTGAATAACTCAAAAACAATCAATTTTTCGAGTATGGTTTAAATGTACGAAATGTAGAAAATAACTTTCTCTACATTTTTGTTTCTATGGACCACCCTTGAATTTCGCTTTTTCCAACCCCTCTCGGGGGTTGAAAATTCAAAATGAAATTCTGGGGAAAGTATTGACCGTACGAATTCGCCGCCATGGAAAGATTTGTAACTTGAACTCTTAGCTACATTCTTGTCTATAGCGTTTAAGACGTATCTCTTCATTTTCGATTTTAAAAAGTGGGGAGAACGTACCAAAAATCAGTTTTTTGAGAATAACTCCTCGGGAATTTTTTTTTCGGACTCTATTTAAATGAAACAGTTGTAGCTCTCAAAAATACGCGTCGATTGGGTATAAAGTAATTCCTCAACTCCAAAAGTAACCCCCCCATAAAAAATGACGGAATACTGTGAAAATTTTGTTTTCGTGATTATTAAAAACTGGTCGATTTTACGGGTGCAGTTTGAATGTACGCAATGTAGGGATTAATGTTCCCTACATTTTCGTTCATATAAACAACCCTCGAATTTTACCATGTTTTCATCCCGTAACGAGAATAAAAATATTTTTATTTTTTGCCGGATAAGTTTTGAGTGTACGAAATTTGTCATTGGGGATAACTTAATTTATTATTATCGGAATTATCGAAATTATCGATATAACTGTATTATATCGATATTCCGTTATATCGAAATTATCGATATAACGGAATTATCGAAATAAGTGTACCAAAGATTGTTTACCCTGATTGTTCACCCCTCAAGGATCAACCTCGCGGGTTTGAGTCTATGAATAAAATTGAAGCTGAATGTTCAATGAACAAATTATCCCCAATGACAAATTTCGTACACTCAAAACTTATCCGGCAAAAAATAAAAATATTTTTATTTTCGTTGCGGGATGAAAACATGCTAAATTCGTACATTCAAACTGCACCCGTAAAATCGACCATTTTTGAATAATCACGAAAACAAAATTTTCAGAGTATTTCGTCATTTTTTATGGGGGGGTTACTTTTGGAGTTGAGGGATAACTTTATACCCAATCGACGCGTATTTTTGAGAGCTACAACTGTTTAATTCAAATAGAGTTCGAAAAAAAAATTCCCGGAGAGTTATTCTCAAAAAACTGATTTTTGGTACGTTCTCCCCACTTTTTAAAATCGAAAATGAAGAGATACGTCTTTAACGCTATGGACAAGAATGTAGCTGAGAGTTCAAGCTACAAATCTTTCCGCGGCGGCGAATTTGTACGGTCAATAGTTTCGCCAGAATTTCATTTTGAATTTTCAACCCCCGAGAGGGGTTGGAAAAAGCGAAATTCAAGGGTAGTCCATAGAAACAAAAATGTAGAGAAAGTTATTCTCTACATTTCGTACATTTAAACCATACTCGAAAAATGAATTGTTTTTGAGTTATTCAATGAACAATTTTTTTTTTTGATATATCCATCATTTTTATGGGGCTGAAGATATTATCAGAGAGAGATGATCCAATACTCAATCGACGCGTCTTTTCAAGGGTTACAACTTTCCTATTGGAATAAAAATTTTCTGAATTTTTCCTAAAGAGTTATTGAATTAAAACTGATTTTTCAAAATTTCACCCCACTTTTTCACCCTCAAAATGAACTTCCCCGACTTCGACGCTTTGGACAAATATAAAGCCCGGATTTTTCTGAACATTTTGTCTCGTGGCGCCGACCTCGTGAGGGTTGTAGTTTGGCATCAATCCACCCCTATCCCCCTTCATCCCCTAGAAAAAAACCCTACACCACGATTTTTAGGCAAACTTGGCATTAGCACCCCTGGCACCCACAAAATCACCTGTCAAAAAACCAGCCTTCTTCTAATTTTCTCCGATTCCAATATACAGTACGACTGTACTATTAGAAGAATTTCGGTTTTTGTTTCATTCAGATCGGTGGACTGCTTGTGGGTGAAACGGCAAAACCACCACTTGACAAGCCTATCTATGAGGGGTGGTTTCCACCCTTGATGCCGTTTTTTCATCGATAAAAAAAATACGTGTCTAATAGTTTTCAATCCTTCATCACAGCTATGAGTTTTAACAGAATCGAAGGCGGACACTTAAGTAATGTTTCTTCGGAATAAATAATGGCACAGTAGTTTCTCACGCGCAATCTTTCCTCAATATTAAATAACAAACGAAAATTATTGAATCATATTAATATATTATGAATTCGCAAAGCAAGTTTTCCTGTTCATTATATTTCGTCGAAACAAAGTGAAAAAATAATTAATTTGTCCGAAAGCGGATTCAGCTACGGTGCCATATTTTCGTTACTTAGACAAAATCTTCTTTTTTCGCAAATTTATTTGATTTTTCATGCGGTACTGTACGTTTTTTTTATGAAACGCCGTGACTCGAGAACTGTGAGGTTCAAAAAATTATTTTTGTTTTTTTTTATTTCAAGAAAAAACAATAGAATTCTAAAGGAAATATGTTGACGATTTTTTTCCAGCTATTTCACTTCGAAATTTCGCGACTTGTGTTATCAATTTTATTACTCTCCGGGCCACTGGAGGTTGAATAAAAAACAAACGTTCGCGAGCGTTGATATAAATTCTTTATCGGCGAACACAACAAGGTTCGATGAGTCTCCGAGTTCGATATCCAAGTGAAAATTGCGAAGTATGTTTTGAAAAAAAAAAAATTCAAAAAAAGCTGTCATTATTGTGCGAAGAAAGTGCCGGAGCAAGCGTTTTTGCTCGAATGAGAAAACCGTCGTCTCGACGAGGACGACAAAAAGTTGCGAATCCATTGGCATGCACGACCTGACGTTCGTCAGCAAAAAAGGAACAAAAAGCAAGTATTATTATAGGAAAATCGGAGGTGCAACATGAAAACGCGAGAAAAGAAACAACGTGACGTGCTCGTCGCATATTTTTTTAATTTTCTTTTTTCGGACAAATTTCAGCTGGAAGACAAAACTTTTTTGTTCGCATTCTCAGGTGCTCGCTCAAGGCAATGGTCTTATTTTATTGAATCGAGAATATACGACCGAGGGAGTCTTTAAAAACGTTTTATGTTAACGATTCCTCGTGTTGTTGGGCAACCACTCGTACGTGGCTCGAATAAACTTTTTGCCAACGTTCAACTCTCGATAAAAATTCTCCAGCGCGCGAAATGCAAGCGGGACAGACGTTTGAAAGTTCGCATAAGCTTCGTTTCATACACTTGGCAGTTAAGGCGATTTTCCGTTCGCGGCGAAACACTCCCGTATCTCTTACACTCGGGAGGATCGTAGTTTATTTTTTCGTCGCCGTTTTTTTTAAAGGGAAACGAAGAGTGCTCAATATCGCGTTATGCGAAGGCAATGGGGCGTTATTTTTGACGAAATGGGAAAATACAACGGCTATTTGGAGGGAAAATTTACTGGGCTTTGAAACGGGTTTAGGATTTAGGATTTGAAACGGGTTTAGGATTTTTTGGGCCCCTAGCACTTTGTTGAAAGGGTGATAAGGCAGGCAATGAAAAATAAATAGGTGCACGAGTTTTTTGGGTTTTTAAAAAAGTTTATTATTTAAAAGTTTATTTAAGTTTATTAAGTATTTAACTATATTTATTAAGTATTCATTAAGTATATTAAGTATATTTAAGTTTATTATTTAAAAGTTTAAAGTTACAGGTGAAATTCTCTTTTATTTGAATTTGAACTTCGTATATGAAGCGCATTCAAGGGTCCAAGTGGCGAGAAACAGAAATAATGGAGGTCTTTTTGCCCTTTTAATGATTTCTGTTGTGGGGTAAGGCCACTGTAACGGCCCAAAAAAAAAGGTTTTTTCACTAATTTTTTGCTCCCGAAATTGAAGGTATTTGAAAAAAAAACTTTTAATGGTGTTATCGGGCATACATTAAACTTTATTATAACATTTTTTTACAGTAAAAAAAAACAAAATGGCGGTTCCACAGCTATCTTCCCGGGACATGTTTTGCTTCCAGGGCTCCGCGGCACGCGGCACCACTGGTGCACTTTTGAATCTAGAACAAAAAAAAACCATTAATCTAGAGGGCTATAGCTAGAGAATGTCGATCGGATTTTAAAAAGTATCAATTTTTGCGGATTTGGCGTGTGTTTGAAAAAAAAAATTGATTTTTGACGAAAAAAACGGCAAGTTTTTTGTTAATAAAAAATCAATAAATAAAGTTCTTGAAAATTCCGATCGACATTCTCAAGATAATGTAAATGTTCACATCTGGTTAAAATTTCAAGTAAAAAAAATGAAAATTGTTCGAGTTATGCTGCGTGCCATTTTGAAAAACCATGTTTCGAGAAAAACGCGTTTAAAGTTTGTTTGGGTTTTGACACGCTTGGCGGCGACCTTCATTTCCTAAGGACAACAAATTTTTTTTCGCACAGGACCTTTTTTTTCTTATTCTAGAGGGTTTAAACTATTTTTTAAGCCAATAAAAAAAATCGATTTTTCAAAAAATTTACAGTGGCCTTACCCCTTAAGGGACACCACTGTGACGGGCTGGAAAAAGGTATTTTTTCCGATTTTTTTTTTTGTTTACTTGATTACTTATTTGGGATTTGGAAAAAAAGTATGTTATTGAACATACTTTGAACTTATTTCATGTAAAATGTTATTAAATTTTTTTAATGAACTACCTTATCGGGGTATATTAGAGCCTCTGTATAAAAAATGATAATTTTACAATGGTTGGTCTGAAAAATGAAAATAAAAAAGTTTAATAATCTATATAAATGTAGTTTTCCATGGACGCAGCTATTTTTTTCTTAAAAAAAAAACACTAAACGGCGGAAGTTTTAAAAAAGTATAATTTCGATGGAACTCTTATTTATATTCGGGGGCTTGAAAAACACTAAATTTCAAACAAAGAAAAAACGGCCACGTATAACGATAGCCATTACAATTATGGAAATTTTAGTTTTTTAAATTGATACCGAACCATTATAACTAGAGTTATTGATTCCGGCGAGGTCGAGAATAGTCGTTTTGAGAAAAATGCGTTTGAAACTTTTGGTATTCGTAAATCGTGCTCTTACTAAGTCGTTTGTAACTGGGTCAGTTTTCAATATTAGCTTGACATTTTTTCACATATTCTTGAATATGTATACTCTGAGACGAAGCAAAAAAATCGCTTCTTTTACCCGTCACGGTGGAATCCCGCATTGACAGTATTTTTTTTCTTCAAATTTATTTTACTTCCTTCAAATGGTTTTCTGCCTCTTAAAAATATTCGTGAGAATTTTTGTTGTGTGAATTTTAACTTAAAGAAATTGCTCTTCAACAAAATTCCTCTTTTAGTTTTGCTTCCTGCTAAATGAAATAATAACGGCGATTTGAAAAGGGAAGAAAATCATCATAAGGGATTGAAGTAATTTGTAAGCAAAAATTCTTACGAATGTTTGAAAAGGCAGAAAAACATTCGAAGGTAGTGAATCAATTTTGAGGGAAAAAAGACTGTTAACGCGGGATACCACTGTCACAGGTACAAAAAGGACTTTTCGAAGACGTTACAAATTTTGTCAATCCCTTAAAATGATTATCTTTATGATGAGAAAAAAACTAAAAGAGGAATTTTAACTTAAAGGAAAATTTCTTTGTGAAAATTCTCCT
>OZ023317.1:51306025-51474204 GCA_964007375.1 Ophion obscuratus
AAGGGTGTTTAGCGCATGGACCGACACATTTTTTGGGGGGATTAGGGGGGTGGGGTCATTTGCTATTTTTTTCACCCTTAGACCCTATGTCCTAAGTGTCACGGTAATTGAGATATGATATTTTTATTTCGTTTTTTCTTACATACCCGTCATTTCGCCTTTAAATCGTCATCACTTTTTTATTTGTGGTTGCACTTGTAATAGCACGAAATAACTTTTGTTGTATTCTGCAATGCATGTTTATGATATGATTTTTTTTTATAGAATTGGTTTCAAGAAAGTGACTCTCGAACTTCCAGTCTTAAAAATATGTAAATGTATGAAAAATGTCAACTTCTAAATTCATTATAAAAAAAACTTATTCTCTTTATTTTTACCACATAATGACACATTTCTATGACATGTAGCATACCGTTGGAAAGGGTATAAACTAGAGATCTTTTTAAAATAAAGCTAAGTTCAAAATAGCTTTTAGTTTTTTTTTTTATAATCAATTGAGAAGTTGACATTTATTATACATTTACGCATTTTTAAGACTTTGGAAGCTCATGAGTTATTTTCTTGAAACCAATTGTATCAAATAATGATTTATTTATAATAAATATGCATTGCCAAATACAACAAAATTGAGGAATTGAAGGCGACATTTTTAATTAAATTAAGGTAATTAAAAAAAATCATATTTTAATTACCGTGACATTTAGGACATAGAGTCTAACGGTGAAATACGTAGCAAATGATCCTCCCAAACCCCCAAAAATTGTGTCGGTTCAAATGCCGAACACCCTATATCAAATCTTTGCCCCTCTGCCGTCCGAATAAATACGAAATGAAAAATGAAACTTCCCCCTCGTCCTCAATAAGAACAAAACTTGATTTAAAAATTCCCCTTTCCCTTCATCTACCCCTGAATGAATATAAACTCGGGTCTAAAAACTGCTCCTCCCCCTAAATAAACACAAACTTGAATCGTAAATTTCCTTCCCTACCTAAATAATTTTAAAAATGTTTCAAAATCCAATACCAAAAATTTCCGCCATGAAAATTCGACTCTAACGCAACAAGTAACGTTTTTAAAAATCTTTCTCCTTCATAATTGTTCGTATAAAATTACAGAATACAGATCTCTCATATGGCGATAAAATTACCGGGTCAATGTTGCTATAGCTTCAGAAATTTTTCCTCGCAAGTGAATCGAAACTTCGCGATTATCGATAAGCCTTCAAAGCACGCAAATTCTGATGTACCTGATCACTTTCGTTAGGATAACAATTGAGGCTCATGGAAAATGTCAACGACGTCGCTTTGTTTGGAGGCCCTTTCGGAAATTGGCCAAAGACTCTTTCCTCCGTCTGTACCTTATTCCTCGTCCTGCCTCGATGAGCGAGAAAGTTAGGTACCGGAGCTAAAAATTCTTCGCACCTACTTCCGGGACCCCGGGACTCATGCATACAAATACACTCGTGCGAAAGTAAAATGAATGCAAGATGGTGGGTGAACGGCCAAATAAAAGGGTGACATATCTACATACATACACGTACACATATATATGTGTGATCTAATAAAAACGAATACGGGGAATCTCGACTGCGAAAATCCCCAAGGGATTTTCAGGGATAAAAGATCAAGGAAGATATCAGTCGAGGCAAATCCGAGTAAACTGGGCGTGATAGCGAGAGGACGATAAAAAGAAAGGGACTCGGAGAGCAAGAGAGAAACATTAAGAAATGCAAAAAATAACGATTCATACTCTCCTGTATTTTTTCTAGAATATACAGATCCTCCAGACTGACAATGAAATTTCAAGAAAAAGGTCCAGAGGTGGCGAAGCGATTCCAAGATGCTGGATCTCCTAAAGCATCGCAGATATTAAAGAAATATATATATACATATATATATATATATATATATATATATACACAGGGGGTCCCAGAACTGAATGCGTTCCCTGAAATGGGGGGTTGAGGGTCAAATTCTGAGTCGATTGATATAAGCATGTTTGGGTCTCAGGTCAACCCCTGAATTATTATTCATTTTTAACGGCGGGCCAATCAGGTGCGCTCACCTTTCGAAATAAATAATAATTCAGGGGTTCATCTGAGACCCACACATGCTTATATCAATCGACTGAGAATTTGACCCCCAATCCCCCATTTCAAGAAACGCATTTAGCTCTGGGACACCCTGTATATACCGGGTGTCCCATTTAATTCTTACACCTGATTTATCTGAAAAAATAGTGCTACGATCAGGTATTGAGTATAATATAACTTTTATGGTTTGAAGGGGGACGTTAAAAAAATCATTTTTTTTGGTAAAAAATTAAAAATGGCGACGTTAAAATGGCCGACATTTTTTTATAGATGGTATCATGCATTTTTTTATCGGAAGATTTGTCAGGCCAAAACCGACAACTTTTCTAGGAAATGGTTTTTTGACAACGTTCATAATTTTTAGGTTAGAATACCATTTTTTACTATTTTAGCGCTATGCAGGATGTACCACAAGGAGGTAAAAGCTTCATCATATCTAGTGTGAATGTGTGTGTGGGTGTGAGTTTGTTTGGTTTGTTTAGGGTTGTTCCATAACCCAAACAAACCGAAACAAGGATTAGGTCTCAGCGGCTCGCCACTTCTGTTATCGAACAAACCCTAGTGTAAGTGTGCGTCTCAGTTTGTTTCGTACCAGAAATGACGAGCGGCAGAGATCTAATCCTTGTTTCTATTTATTCAGGTTATCGAACGAACCCAAATAAACGCAAACAAACCCAATGAACTCACACCCACATTCACCCGCACACATACTAGCGATGTTGAAGACTTTACCTCCTCGTTGTACATTCTGGATAACGCTAAATTAGTAAAAAATGATATTCTAACCTAAAAATTATGAACGTTATCGAACCACTTTTCCTACAAAAGTTGTTATTTTTGGCCCGACCCCATGAGCCAAATTAAAAAACATATGCCGATCATCTTAACGTCGTCATTTTGATTTTTGAACCAAAACATATTTTTTTAACTTCTTCCTTTGAACCCTAACAGTTTTATCACCCTCAATACTTGATCGGAAAAGTATTTTTCGGGATAAATCAGGTGGAAGATTAAAATGGGACTATGGGTTAGATTAAAATGGGACTAATGGGTTAAATCGAGTTTTCCGTATATTGAGGTTGCTTTATCCTGAAGTAATGTTTCTTAAAATTTTCTTTAAATATATATATATATATATATATATATATATATTAGTACTATAAATATAGGGATATTCTTTAAAGAAAGAAAGGTTAAAATTTGAGCAATTTTTACAAGTAATTAGCAATTACAGCACAATGTATATTATTATGTCGCTGTACCACGGTTTGGGTTGTCTATCGGAAGGGAATGGACAAATCTTCGTTATATCGAGGTGCGACTGTATATATATGTCTATCTCTCAATCCTTTATAACAATCGAATATAATGAGAATTACTAGACTTATCAACAAATCAAGTAATTCACATTGATATCCATATATAAATCTTAATAAATAAAGACTATAAATAAATATTGTAAATATCAATTATTTTACATTTCTATATAAATATAAATATAAATATATATATATATATAATGATATTAGTTGTTTTCTGTAATTACGAACAATTTCATTATCGTTCCTTACTAATTATTCACTAACCAATTATTACGTGCGTGGGTGTTTTTGTTTCTCTACGAATATTAACTACCAAATCCCAATCGCAACTGCGCAGTTCGAAGCCTAATTAATTTGATCCTGATGTTGGAACAAAAATCGATAGTCTATTTTCGCATATTTGTGTTGTCCGTGCGGCACGTAACATTTTTCACTGGGAAATTTCGCAATTTCGCCGTATTACGGGAACGATAAAGGAATTTGTCGCTTTCAATTTTCCCCATGAACTGATCGAGCGCCTCCTCTGCCTCTGCACGGCCCCAACAACAAATACAATAATGATAGGTTATAGAGTGGCGAAGCTCCGCGGGGGAGATGCACAAATTGCGTTGCGCTAGATATAACGCGATTAGAATATACCTATGTACATATAGACACACACACTCACACACACACACACACACACACGCGCGCGCGCGCGCGCACACACACACACACACACACACACACACACACACACGCACGCACGCACGCACGCACGCACGCACACACGCACACACGCACACACGCACGCACACACGCACACACGCACACACACACACACACACACGCACACGCACACGCACACGCACACACACACGCACACACGCACACACGCACGCGCACACACACACACACACACACACACACACACACACACATGTATAAACGACTACGGGAAATTCAGCGCATATGCCGAGATGTAATATCACTTACTATAAGAATCCACACTTTCCTAGCTCGTAGCCGGAAAAAAAAGAATTTTAATAATTTTTTTCTGGAAAAACGTGTATTCATTTTTTTCACACTAAAAAGTACAACAATTTTTGTTCCGAAAAATATTTCTAAATGTGGTAAATGCAACGGTTTGTGCAGATGGCGGTTCGAAAAAATTTCCGTCGCGGTGACCCCTGCTACTCGAAATGGAATTATCCGAAATGATAAAATCGAATGCATTTAGTTTTTGCATTAAATTATCTAGCGCTTGGACAAAGGATTTAATAAAATATTCATTTTTGAAAAAATTGCCGCAGTCCAGAGTGAGTGTCGATTTTCGGTAAACAAATACGCTCTATTTTCATTGACAAAAAAATGCGTGCATCGAAAAAAAAATCCTTCCAACACTGCTTTTTGATGTGTGAAAGAAGCTTTTAAAATTCGAAGTTGATCGGTGCAGTGCTTTCCGAGATGTCGTGGTCACCAATTTTGAAAAAGTCATTTTGAAAAACCGACCTATAAACGTCCATAACTCCGTCAATTATGTACGGATCGACTTGAAATTTTTAGAGAATATTTTTGACATATATTTCGAGAATCCATCGAAAAACAAAAATGAATATTTTCAAAAATGTCCACCAGGTGTAAGCCCTTCAAATACCCGATCAAAATGGATCACAAATTGGGAAACTCAATAAATATCAAGTGTGGTTAAAACAGCACAGGACCTCGCTTTCCTCGATTTTATCAGGTATCAAGCGTACGACGTGTGATAAAAAAAATCACATCGCTCAGACTTAGCTGGTCACGCTCAAGGGATAAACGATTTTCATCTTTCCCTGGCGATTTTTCTCACCGGTCGTCGAGACCCTGCTTCACACTTTTTTGTTTCGGTTTCCTTTTTACGAGCAAAAAAGGGAGCCTTCAGCTATGTGCCGTTACGAGCGCACAATTTTTTATTTTTGTTGTGGGAAAACCGATCAAGGGCAAGTCTGGCTTGTGCACCGAGCGGCGCGATCGTATTAATTAGATTTTAATCCCATTGCTAGTGCTTGAAAGATCGCGTTTAATTTTTTACTCGACGCAGCACTCTGTGGACTTTTTTTTTCGATTTCGCAAAAACGGAAGGATTTTTGGGCTCGTATTTTTGGTAATAAGGCACAAAGCAGGGAAGGGAGTTACTCGTATTTTTAGGGATATTTTTTAGCAATACTCATTCAAATTAGCATTCTTTTCTTACAATTTATGGACTCGTATTTTTGGCAATAAGGGCTCCAGCCCTTATTTTACTTCTATTCACCTTATGTTCTTATTTTTCACTTTCTTTTTTTCTTATTGTAGGTATCTTATTGTAGCTATTTTATCATATTATCTTTACCTGATTCTATATTGTTATTATTTATTGTGCCTATCTTCTTTGTGAAAATAGGCGCGAAGAAATTATTCAGAGAAAATTAAAGACTATCTTTAATAATGGAACATCAGCAGCTATCAGGCCGATTCGTCACATGCACAAGCATGAAAACCAAAACTCACTTTATCCCGTCACATTTCAACGTCGGAAAATTGATCAAGAAAATCAAAAACTAGTAAAAAAAATATGCGTGAAATTTAAATAACAATGACCAATATTTATAACATTGGAGCATAGGCAGCTCCCAGCCATACGTCACAAGCCTATAGAACCCCCTCCCCGAACCCTAAAATGTAAAAACCAAAAAATAACTAAACTGAAACTAAAACCTACACTGGAAAAAAAATTCAGTTGGTTTAACAAAATGTATCTTTAAATACGTTCAACTTGATTTTTGATTGGCATAACAAACATTTTGTTAATCTAACGATAGTTTCAGTGGTGTGAACTGTAGCTAAATAAGCTACAGTTCACACCACTAAAACTATCGTTAGATTAACAAAATGTTTGTTATGTCAATCAAAAATCAAGTTGAACGTATTTAAAGATACATTTTGTTAAACCAACTGAATTTTTTTTTCAGTGTACTCTTTATACAGCTTTGAAATTCGTGTGCTTCTCAAAAAACGCATATGTCAATTCTATGCTCCGAAAATGCGAAAGTCACCCTCTGGTTGACTCGTTCTCACCCTTCAACAATCAGAGAATCCGTTTCAGGGGAATTCTTTCATTCTGATAACGGGTGTGATCAGACTGCGTAACGTTTCATGTAGCCCGGTTATTGTACGTCAAGCCTCTGACGGCTCTCTGCCACCAGCCCCTTTCCTCCACTACCCTATAATATCTTACTTGGTGTGATCGATTTGGGCGTGCATCCGCCACATCTTGATGTGGTCGTCGAAGTTGTTTGCCCTACCGTCATTGGATCATACAATGGATGTGCGACGGCGCAGATAGACACGTATGTGTGTGTGTGTGTGTGGGTGTGTGTGGGTGTGGGGGGAGTGGGGAGGTGTGGGGGGTGCATTATACATCACTCTCTGTCGCTGATTTTGATAAACGGACGTGGCGCAGACACGTCTGCTGACGACGAACCAATGATGCACGTTTCGGCTACGGTTGGGCCCCTAATGTCATAAGGTAATTGAACTCCTAAACAGCCCAGGCGCATATGGGACGTTTGACCATCAAAAATCATGGTAAAGGGACGAAAAGAAGAATGTGGTATTTTTGAGCCAATATTGGCTCTTTTTTTAGAAGCTCGTGAATTTGAAAATGATGCTTTGGGAAGGTTTGTCACAGTTGCCCCGTGCCCTCCTGTGAACGGAATCCTTCAGCGGACTCAAAATGTCTGCTCTGGTCGAGTGGAAGGGGGACATGTAACGTTTCTTCTAAATTTTCACGAGCCTTCGTCCCAACTTTTTTACTTGTCGGGCTCTCGTACCGTAATTATATTTCTATATCATATATCACTTTATTATAGCATAATACGAGACCCGAGACAGTAAAAAAATACCCGAGAGGGTTGTTTATACGAGCCTTTATTTTACTTGACTTTCTGTGAGATGCAAAACGAAATATCGATATTTCACTCACTTCCCGACTACTTAGAGCTCTGAAATTCTGCAAACATGCATCTTAAGGAGGTTGGAGCGTTAGCCACAATGCAAGGCTAAATTTAATAAAAATAAGAATACATGTTATTGTTTACACTATACTGAGTCTTTACGATTTTTTAAAAGTTTTTTTACCACCAAACACCACAGATAAAACATAGTTTAATGTATGTAATTTAACGTGCAGTTAGATGGGCAAGACTTTCACACTACAGGTTATGTAATTTTTATTGTTATTTAGCACCAAGATAAACCATTTCTAACAACGGCTTAACGCAAAATGAACCTGAATTATGAATTACTCAAAATTTCATTGTGAATTGTATAAAACATTCGTTGTCGTAGTTTTTTTTATAGTAATCATCGATAATGTTATGCTTTTTCAAGTTGGCAGTAACACAAAAGTTTTTCTACTTTACGTAATAAAAATGTTAAAATGCTTAGGTTTGCCCGTTAATTATATATTTTAAAAAAAGTAGCATATATAGAATAAATCTGTACCTCGTATGCATTTTTTTGAGGTTCATTGAGAAAAAAAATTAATAAACCGTTATTTGACTCAACTGAATCGCTCCACCCTCCTTAAAGCTGACAATGCATGATTTGACTTAAAAAAAAGAAATGTCGATGAAATATTCAACTTTTGATGAAAAATTAGCGATATCTAATCATCCATGTAAAATCTCACTAACACGTACTAATTCGTAGCTAACTGTGTTTGTATGTGAAAAGTTCATATGCAGCAATTAGTCGTAAGTGCAATCCCAATTACAGTCTTTGTTACTTTTTACAAGCATTCCATGTTCCTAACGTACAAACTCGTGAGCTAGTAAACTACTAGTAACAACTAACTAGGGAAATCAATTAAAGACTAAAAAGCAGAAAATAATTTATATGTGAAAAAATATTTTAATATACAAGCTTTTATTTAATGTACTAAAAAGTAAAAAATAACTTTTTTACCGAGTCCTATATATGTAACTATAAATAAAAGCCTGGAGCGCTCAAAATTTAGAGATATAATCTTTAATTTACATAAATTCGTTAACATGTCAACTATATTTAATTCGCTGTAGAACAACCTTAGATTACTTAGATAAAAATTCTCGAACTGAGTAAAAACGTATGATAATAATTTCTCTAATTACTATTGTGCAAAATTAAATACGGTCAATGAAACTGAATTGATCAAATTTATTAAACATTCAAAAAGTTGAGCGCCCCACACTTTTATTTATAGTCACATATAGGTGACTTGGTCAATTCAATTATTTTCTACTTTTTAGCACATTAAATAAAAACTTGTTTTTTAAATATTTTTTTTTTACATATAAATGTATTTTCCAGGCGACAACAGCTTTTGCAAAACGTCGAAAAATTGCGTGCGTTTATAACGCGAGCAAACTTCTGGCAACATATTGAGCCTCGAAAAGCCAACAGAGAATGCGGAGGATGTACGAATATTTTCCACAAGAGAGCACCGAATGTGATCACGAACGAGATAAATGTGTTTGGATAAAGGCAATAATGCCGAAATTGTGATAACCGGGGCAAACGTTTTTGGCAGTCGTTCGCAGCATTGACGTGGAAAAAAGATTTGTATTTGAAAAACATTTAAAAAAACGCTCGAAGGGAAAGAGCAGACGTGCGAATAATTGTACGGTTGTTTTCACCTGTGCCCTGGGGGATTATTGTTTGAATTTATGCGATGCATCCCAGCGATGCATACAGGGTGACAATTACAAAATCGTTGTGCGTTTTTAATGGTCTTGCACGGAGAATTTGCGACTGGGAAAAATTAGATTATTTAATGGTTTTTCAAGTCCTCTTCGAAAAATAATACAGCGTCTTTTTGAGATGACTGGTACATGCATAAAAAAAATTTGCCGCATTTTTGTGATGAGTAGCATTTGCTAAAAAAAATATAACGTATTTTTGTGGTGAGTAGTATTTGCCAATGAAAACATTTTATGTATTTTTGTGATGAGTAACATATGCCAAAAAAAAATTGAGTATTTTTGTGATGCGTAGCATTCGCCCAAAAAAATGTTGCATATTTTTGTGGTGAATAGTATTTGCGGAAAAAAAAATCTTGTGTATATTTGTGATGAGTAATATCTGTGACTGAGAAAATCTTGTGTATATTTGTGATGAGTAATATTCGTGACTGAGAAAAATACGATTTTAAATGGTTTTGCCAGTGATCTCCAAAAAATAATACAGCGTATTTAAGTAATGAGTAGCATTCGGCAAAAAAAATATTTGCATATATGTGTGATGAGTCACAAGCCTATGGGAAAATCCTCGTCATAAACCTCGCCGAAAGCCTTTTGGCATTTACCAAAAAAAATGTTGCTTTTTGTGGTGAGTAGTATTTGCCAAAAAAACATTTTGTGTATTTTTGTGGTGAGTAGTATTTGCCAAGAAAGACATTTTGTGTATATTTGTGATGAGTAGTATTTGCCAAAGAGATTTCGTGACTGAGAAAAATACGATTTTGAATGGTTTTGCCAGTGTTCTCCGAAAAATAATACAGCGTATTTAAGTAATGAGTAGCATTCGGTCAAAAAAATCTTTGCATATCTGTGTGATGAGTCACAAGCCTATAGAAAAATCCTCGTCACAAACCTCGCCGAAAGTCTTTTGGCATTTGCCAACAAACATTTTTTTGCTTTTTGTCGTGAGTAGTATTTGCCAAAAAAATGTTGCATATTTTTGCGGTGAGTAGTATTTGCCAAAAAAAAAAAACATTTTATGTATATTTGTGATGAATAGTATTTGCCAAAGAGATTTCGTGACTGAGAAAAATACGATTTTAAATGGTTGTTCCAGTGCTCTCCAAAACATAATACAGTGTATTTAAGTAATGAGTAGGATTCGGCCAAAAAAATCTTTGCATATATGAGTCACAAGCCTATAGAAAAATCCTCGTCGCAAACCTCGCCGAATGCCTTTTGGGATTTGCCAAAAAAAATGTTGCTTTTTTGTGGTGAGTAGTATTTACCAAAAAAACATTTTGTGTATTTTTGTGGTGAGTAGTATTTGCCAAGAAAGACATTTTGCGTATATTTGTGATGAGTAGTATTTGCCAAAGAGATTTCGTGACTGAGAAAAATACGATTTCTAATGGTTTTGCCAGTGCTCTCCGAAAAATAATACAGCGTATTTAAGTAACGAGTAGCATTCGGCCAAAAAAATCTTTGCATATCTGTGTGATGAGTCACAAGCCTATAGAAAAATCCTCGTCACAAACCTTGCTGAAAGCCTTTTGGCGTTTGCAAAAAAAATGCTTGTTTTTTGTGGTGAGTAGTATTTGCCAAAAAAACATTTTGTGTATATTTGTGATGAGTAGTATTTGCCAAGAAAGACATTTTGTGTATATTTGTGATGAGTAGTATTTGCCAAAGAGATTTCGTGACTGAGAAAAATATGATTTTGAATGGTTTTGCCAGTGTTCTCTGAAAAATAATACAGCGTATTTGAGTAATGAGTAGCATTCGGTCAAAAAATCTTTGCATATCTGTGTGATGAGTCACAAGCCTATAGAAAAATCCTCGTCACAAACCTCGCCGAAAGTCTTTTGGCATTTGCCAACAAAAAATTTTTTGCTTTTTTGTCGTGAGTAGTATTTGCCCAAAAAATGTTGCATATTTTTGCGGTGAGCAGTATTTGCCAAAAAAAAAAACATTTTATGTATATTTGTGATGAATAGTATTTGCCAAAGAGATTTTGTGACTGAGAAAAATACGATTTTAAATGGTTGTTCCAGTACTCTCCAAAATATAATACAGCGTATTTAAGTAATGAGTAGGATTCGGCCAAAAAAAATATTTGCATATATGAGTCACAAGCCTAGGGAAAAATCCTCGTCACAAACCTTGCCGAACGCCTTTTGGGATTTGCCAAAAAATGTTGCTTTTTTGTGGTGAATAGTATTTGCCAAAAATAAACATTTTGTGCATTTTTGTAGTGAGTGGTATTTGCCAAGAAAGACATTTTGCGTATATTTGTGATGAGTAGTATTTGCCAAAGAGATTTCGTGACTGAGAAAAATAAGATTTCTAATGGTTTTGCCAGTGCTCTCCGAAAAATAATACAGCGTATTTAAGTAACGAGTAGCATTCGGCCAGAAAAATCTTTGCATATCTGTGTGATGAGTCATAAGCCTATAGAAAAATTCTCGTCACAAACCTTGCTGAAGGCCTTTTGGCGTTTGCAAAAAAAAATGCTTTTTTTGTAGTAAGTAGTATTTGCCAAAAAAACATTTTGTGTATATTTGTGATGAGTAGTATTTGCCAAGAAAATTTTTTTGTGTATACTTGTGATGAGTAGTATTTACCAGATTTCGCGACTGAGAAAACACGATTTTGAATGGTTTTTCCAGTGCTCTTCGAAAAATAATACTGCGTATATAAGTACTGAGTAGCATTCGGCCAAAAATTTTCTTTGCGTATCATTGTGATGAGTCACGAGCCTATAGAAAAATCGTCACAAACTCGTGACAAGTCACTATACGAAAAATCGTCATAAACCTCACCAAGAGCCTTTTGGCATTAGCCAAAAAAATGTTGCGTTTTTTTCGTGGTGAGTAGTATTTGCCAAATAAACATTTTACGTATTTTCGTGATGAGTAGTATTTCCCAAAAAAATGCAGCATTCTGGAAAAAGTGAAAATTTTATTCCGAGTACTTCAGAACGAAGATAATAAAATTCCGAATACGAAACACTTATGAAAAACTTCCTTTAAGCCTTCTGTCATCGAGAACAAAATTACCAAAAATGCATTCCTTTCCCCCATCGCTTAAAAAAGTATTTTTTCGGAATGTTTTGTATTCGGAATTTAATTACCTTCATTCTGCCCAACTAAAAGTGAAATTTTGCATTTTTTCCTGAGTGCTCAATTTGTTTTCTGGCAAATACTACTCGTCACAAAAAAAAACGCTATATTTTTTTTTCTGCGAGGGCTTCAAAAAGCATTTCAAATCGTAGCGGCAGGCTCTTAAAAACACATGGCCGCCTTTTAATTGTCACTCTGTATCGATATGGCAGTTATTATTTATCGAATCGTTGCTTTCTCACCGCTCGGACTATTTCCGCCATACAATCGTACCTCCATTTCCCTTCTCGCTTCTTGATTTCCTATTTCTGCCTGGATTTCGTATTTACGCGATTAGCGATCTTTGACACCTCTCTCGACCCAAATTTAGCATTTTTCGATTTTTTAACATTTTTTTCACAATACGCCCACGATTTACCCTCGTTCATTTTTCGTGCGCGATGTGTGGGTGGCGAAAAAAGTCACGTTTAGCCAGCAATGGACTTTTCGTGGTAACTCGAAACGGTCGTTTGACATTTCGGTATTCCGACGTTTTTAGAAACGCGTGCGATTTCGAGTGAGGCGCATTTTTTTTTCATGTTTTGTTTCCTCGCACTCCTTTCGGAGCTCTTGTCCGGTCGGAAATCCTGCGGCGATTAACAGTGGAATCGAGTTCTCGTCGAGTGCTCGTAAATTCAATGTGACAAAACAAAATCGAGGACGCATCGGGCTCCCCTTCGTTTGGAATTAAAAAAAAAAATGTGGGGTGGAAGAGCCTGCACTGTGCGAGGCTGCGAGCTCAATCTTGCTTCGTAACGACCGATCTAGAGAGACAACGGCTTATCAGCAGATGATAAGCGCGCTTTTTTCGTTTCAGATCATTCATGGATGTGACGTAAGAGCGAGGTTGGGATTAAGGAGAGCAACGGTGGAAAAAGAAATCCGGAAGCGAAGAGAGCTTTTTTTATTTACAGAGTTATTTATCGATCGAGAATTTTTTCTTTTCTCTTTCATGTTTGCTCACGCTTGTGGCTAGTTTGTGTTTATTTGTGGGATTGTATATTAAAAGGAATTATAATGGATTTTTTTTCATAATATTTATATCAGTTTTAAAAATAAAAGCGCCGAAAGTAAACAACGAATTATTGTTATTTTTATTTATTTACATTTTCAACCCTTTTTACATAAATACGTGTCGAAACTCTGTGGATAATTTAAAGGGTTACGTGGGTTTTGACGGCAAAAAAGCATATTTTCTCTATTAATATATATATATATATATATATATATATATATAAATTATTTTATTAAAAATGTTAAACATATAAAAGAGCAACATTTCAACAATATTTTTAAAAAATTCCATCCAAAAATTTGGAAAATTCAGCCGGCAGGACCTGGTTTTCGGCTGATAAATATTTTTTTATTTATTTTTTAAAATTTTCATACACACGTAACTCCTGAAATGTACGAGAATGGGTAATGATGTTTTTTGTTCTTATAAAATATCTATTTAAAATTATCCATTTGAAATTTAATATACTAATTTAAAAAATTATTCTTCATGGAATTACGTAACGCAAATTTAAATTTCTGAAAAAATACAAATGAATGTACGAGAATGGCTAGCGATTATTTTCCTAATAAAATATCAATTAAAAATTAGCCATTCGACATTTAATATGCTAATTTTGAAAATCGTATACATTTCGAATGAAATAATTTATTTCGAATTTAAATTTTTAATAAAAAAATTCTCATTAATTTTCGATAAAATTATCTATTTTAACCCTTAATTGCCACTGTGGGGTTCGAAACAACCGCACCACTTTTTTCTTATGCTTAAATGAATTGATGATGTGTATTCTACAGAAGTGTGGCAAGTATGGCTTAAAAATAAAACTCTCCAAAAATATCTATATAAAACTTGACGTCAATTTGAGAAAAAAAAAGAGTCGAAAGTACGCAAAGAATTATTATCTTATTTTAATGCTCATATTATTAATTTTCTTTTCGTTACTTTCTTTTACGTGAATACGTGTCAGACCGTCGGTAATAAAAAAGATTCCGTCGTATGTATCTTTTCCTTTTTTTTTAAATACAGCAATAAAAAAGACTCGTGCGAGACGCAGTTGAAAAAGATTTAACGAGAGCAAGCGGGTATCCCGGGGGTGAAAAGAGATCGAGAGAATATGACCGCTGTGTTCCGGTCGAGTTTCAACCACGGAAGGAAGGGAAAAAATAAAAGAAACGCAGCTATCTACGTTGGAATGCGGAAACCCTCGTAAATTTCGAAAAAAAAACGAGGAAAAACCATAAATGTTCAGATTCGTGGTCTGATATCGTGTAAGTACGATATAAAGCCGAGCAGGAGATTCTTCGCCATATTTTCAAAATGAAAAGATACTTTATGTTACGTTTGAGAATATTTTTTGCCCATCTCATAACGCCTTTGTCGCTGTACATTGTACGATCGAGCTGTTGCCCGTCGTAAACTTCAATTTTAACGAATTTGCCGCAATTTTGTTATTTTCAATTTTTTTTTAAAACAAATGATACTTACGGAATCAAATAAATAATTATGCAAGCATAAGCCGATGATGTACGCCTTCGGCCATCTTCCACGTCCAGCGGCGTCAGCCTGGGCCTATAGTCGGATGGGTGGACGCTCAGCCATGCACAGGCTTCCGCGTCGACATACGTAGGCGAGGAAACATGGGAAAAATTGCAGAAAATGTTCACAACATTGAGAAAATTTAAATAAAAAAGAACTTGAAAATATTTTTTTATTAAAATAAGTAAGAAACAGTAGAAAAATTGGGAAAAAAGTTGGAAACATTCGGAAGAGGAAAAATAAAGTAGGAAATATTTGAAAAATTGAAAATAATTGAACACATCGAGAAACAAATAATTTAAAAAATGTTGGAAACATTTGAAAACGGAAGAATAAAGTATGAAGTATTTCAAAAATTGAAAATAATGGGAAATATCGAACAAAAATCATTTCAAAAAGTTGGAACCATTCAAAAGCGGAAGAAAAAAAGCAGAAAGTATTCGAAAAATAGAAATAAAGAATGATATCATTGGAAAAATTGAAAAAAAATGCTGCAGAAGTTGGAAGAATTAAAAAAACAAATTCGAATCATTGGAAAAATTGAAAAACGGTTAGAAATATTGATAAAGTCGAGGAAAAAAAGTTGAACACATTACTTTTTTTTATTTGAAATATTGGAAACAAGGAAAAAAACCGGAAGAAAGAAACGAAACTTCGCCCCGTAAGAACTAGAGACCGAGGAAGAGATTTTCCAGAGTACACGAGTATGCAGCGACGATGCGCAGGCTTCAATTTCATTTTACCGTGGTGTCGATCGGAACTCCCGTTCGAGGACGTCGTTGTCGTCTTCGCTGTCGTTCTCATCCATTGTTGGGACGCAGCTGGTACGATTTCATTGAAACTGTAACGTTGTTTTGTTCTCGGCCAGCGTCGACCACGCAAAAGGGATTGGCAATTTAGAGCAGGGACAAATTTTAGGCCACGGACATTTCACTATGACGGAACTATCTGGGCCACCCTACTTCTATCGATTTTTCGCCATGATATTTCATCGGACCTCATAAAATGTGCGGTTATACAAAAATCAGTGAAATGAAAATCGAATAAAAATGATCAAACGTATCAAACCGTGAATTTGCCGCATTTTTAAGCAAATTCAATTTTCAGTTATTTTATTTATTATTTTATTGTGTTATTCATTAAGATAATTTATTATTTTATTCGTTTATTAATTTTTATTTAATTTATTTTATGTTCAATTATATTATTTCACATTTATTTATTTTCACATATTATTATTCATCTGCGTGTATATTCATTTCATTGCAACTATCGCTACTGACCATAAGAACGAAAATGTTGTTGCTCAGAGTAACGCCTTAGATATTCCACCAAACAAATTTTACGACGTTTGTCGGTTGAACGAGCAGCTTTAGTAAAAATCTATTGTGGATACGAGAAATGGCAGAAAAAGAAAGGAAAAGAAAACATGGAGATATGGTACACAAGGGTGCGACCTAACGCGAAAATAACGCGGCCATACAATCGTTCTTGCTTTTTCTCAAAAAATCAAAAGTTTATTTATCAAAGTACAAGAAAGATTTTATTAATAAAATTATCTCCATAATTTTCGATAGCATTAGGAAAAATATGAATATTGTATTCTGAAAAATCTTTCCCCGGTATTTTGTAAAAACATTTTGAACAATACTCAATGTTACTCAACTATAATTTGTTCCATTTTCCGTAGCCTCAAAGAGAATGAAAACTATTTCATTCCCAAAAATCTTTCGCAGGAGTTTTGGAAAAACATTTTTAACAGTATCGAATAGCATCTCAATTACAACTCGTCCTATATATATGTATGTATATATAGATAAGCTCAAGGTATATTATACAGGGTGTCCCTCTTATCTCTGCCACCCTAAATAATTCGATAATTATCGACGTCACAAAAAAATGTTCCAGACAAAAGTTGTACGGTGTGAAGTGGGCCATGAAGTGTGACGATTTTTATTTTATTTTTTATTTTGGTGGAGGCGCTAACGCACAGTGAACCACCTCAAGCCACATAAAAATCATTAGGGGGTCAAAGTCGTTCAAGGTCATTCAAGGTCACCTATTCAAATGAAATACAAATCTAAATATCTCGGATCACTACCAAATATTTGTATCGTTGATACTGACCTTGAATGACCTTGAACGACTTTGACCCCCGAATGTTTTTTATGCGGCTCAAGGTGCTCCACAAGATGGTGGAAAAAATGTACCATCCCAATGAACAAAGTGGAGGTAAACTTCACTGTCACCTCCACCTCCACCTGCACCTCCACCGAAATAAATCAAATTGGTCGCATTTGATGGCCCCCTTCACATCGTACAACTTTTGTCTGAAACTTTGTTTCGTTACCTCGATGATTACCGAGTTATTTGGGGTGGCAGATATAAGAGGGACACCCTGTATATATGAGCTTATGTTCATCCATAAAATGTACTTATTTGCAGCGGATGAATGTTCAGACTCAACTGTTTCCCACAACAAATTTAACCCAGCTGACACGCTTGGGAATCTTCCATTTCCTCGTCAATCAAATCCTCACTCTCCTTGGCCGCCTGTAATAACACGCTACAAGATGCCATATTCGCAATGTACGATGAGCACATTCGACGTTTATTTTCCCAATACTAAATTACTTGAGGGAGAAAACTATGGAACTTCGTGGGGGTGCATCCAAATGGGGAGATCAATTTATAGTACAAAGAGGGAGAGAGGGAGATAGAAAGGGAGGGGAGGGTAAGATTGATCGATGATAAAGGTAGGATAAATGAATAGGTCAATTTATAGTAAAGAGAGGGAAGGTAGGTTTCATCGATAATAAAGGTAAGATAAATTAATAGATCAATTTATAGACGAGAGAGAGAGACAGATAGACAGATAGAGAGGGAGAGGAAAGGCAAGATTAATTGATGCTCGCGTCTCACGCCCTTCGAGGAATGTGATACGCCAGGTGTTTGTACTCTCTATCAAAGAAAGCCGACAGTAGACATATTTTGGGCGCAGTCGATTGTAAACACATCAATCAGATGGAGGAGCAACGATAAAAAAAATCATGGCATATCGTGTCAACTCGCAAATGTCTGAGAAAAGAATGCGAAGATTTAGGGATTTCGTTCTTATAGGGTCGTCTCATAAATAATGAGGTTTTTTATATTTCTTTTAACTAAAAATATAAGATAAATGATATGCTTCTTGAGGGCGGACACTACTGTGACAGGCCGGAAAAAGTCGTTTTTTTTTTCATTTTTTTTGTGTACTAGATTATTTATTCGGTATTTAGAAAAAAAAGTATGTTATCGAGCATACATTGAACTAATTTCGTGTCAATTATTACTTGAAAAAATAAAAAATGAACAACGTTTATAAGGTATAATAGAGCCTTTGTATAAAAATGTGATCGATAACTTGACCATGGTTGGTCTAATAGATAAAAATATATATACATTATTTTATAATCTATTCAAATCTAGTTCTCGTTATGAGTAGCCGTTTTTCGAAAAAGAAATTCACGAAATGGTGGGTGTACAAGAAAAGTGTAATTTTGGCGAGATTTTTACTAATGATCAGGAGTTTACAGAGCACTAGAGTTTAAAAAATGGCTACGTAAAACGATAGCTACTGCAATTAGAGAAATTTCGATTTTTATCAATTGAAAATCGGACATTTATAGCTAAAGTTATGATAATTTGGTCAATTTTAAATATTTTAACTTTAAATGTTTTCACAGATTCTTGAAGATGTATACTTTGAAAAAATGCAAAAAATCGATTTTTCACAACCCTCACAGTGGTGTCCGGCCCTAAATCTAAAATTAACTCTGCTTCATTTCACTATATTCTATATTAAAGTATATTTTAGATCAAAATAGAATTTTGTTCGAACTGATTTTTCAAAAATAAAAAAAATATTCAAAAACCACAATTTTGATGGGATAAGCGGGGCTGGGTTGAAATTCCAAACTTTCAATGATCAAATACCCTGAAGGATCAAAACTCCGAAAGACTTTTACACGAAAGACCAAAACTCCGAAAATCTGAATACCGTCAAAATAATTCGGCTACGGAAGTTATAAAAGTTTCAAAATTTTCAATAAATCGACGAATTATTTCAAGATTTTTTTATTTATTAAGACGTGATTTTACGCGCATTGAAAGTACGGAATTTCAACCCGGCCCTCCTGCCAAGATCATGCCAGCGAAAGTATATAGAGTAAACTGTAAATGATGTACAACGTATAAGGACAGAAGTTTCCTAGAATGTCTAGACAAATTTCAAAATTGACGCAAAATCACTTGTTAATTGAAAAAAAAAATATTTAAATAACTCGTCGATTTATTCAAAATTTTGAATTTTTTAAAACTTCCATAACGGAATTATATTGAAGGTGTTCAGATTTTCGGAGTTAAGATTTTTCGGGGTAGTATTCTTTCGGACTTTTGAGCGTTCTCATCATTAAAAGTTCGGAATTTCAACCCGGCCCCATCTTGAATTACGGAATCTTAAAATTTGGAATTATTGCCCGTCGGAACATTCAATGTTTGGAATTTCATCCCCGCCCTGATGAGCAATACCAAGATCATATCGGTTGGAAACTCCTTTATCCAATTTCTCACGCTTCACAAAATATTTTCCTCACTTTGACATTCGAATTAATGTATAACCATAGGATGAATGGGTCAATGAGTTTTTTCTATTTTTTACAGGAATATCTTGACCACGAGTATTTATCAATTTATTCTTGCTCAATAATAAATACAACCGGAAATGTGACTTTCAATAAAAATTACAAATCTTCATGCGATGCGAATTAATGATTGTTTTTCAATTGATAAATTGAGAGAAAGAAACTTCGTGAACTGAAAGAGATTAGAGTAGATAACAGATAATCCGTGCACCATTTGGGAACATTTGACGAGATATCTGGCCGCCCTCATTGGCACAGGTTTTCTACAGTTTCCCTGTGCCCTCTTCCACGATTCCACGAAAAAATAAAAATAAATTTTTTTTTAATACACCGACCTCCGAAAGCTCCGAAATGTTGCCGCCCTTCGAAAACTCCCCAAAAAAGTGTCCCTCTCAACTCCGAAGCGGTAAATTTCTTACCTCCTCCGTAATCTTTTCGTCCTCGGGAGTTTCTCCCGCAGAGGGAATCTTTGCCTTCGCCGCGAAAGTCCAATTCATTGTTCAATTCGCGTTACTTGGTCGAAAGCGCAAAGCATTTCCATTCAGAAGCAATTTAGTCCGGCACTTTATACGCGGCTTTATGCGAGCTTACGTTTCGTATATATGCGAACCCGCGCTATCCAACCCAGCCATCCGCCCGTCCCTCGACGCTTATGTACAGGTGTCTGGAGGCTTTTCAGGCCGAGCGATTCGCCCAAACTTTTCCACTCTCGTTTCAGCGACACTTACGGAACGCCTCGCATCGCTTTAAGGTTGCCGCAAATACATTATAACGTCTCATACCAACCGATACGTTTCTCCTCGATTTACATTGTACGCCCTCGTGTGTACAGCCAATGTCATGTAAATATACGAAATTGTTAGGTCAAGGGCGCGACTGAAGGGCCTACATCTACCTAAAGGCCCGAAAAAATTGCCAAATTCCGATTTTCTTCTCGGAAACGGGTGGTTAAAAAGAAAAATATTCTATTTTATCACAAATGTACATATATTGAGGGCCTCTCAAAAAATCACCAAAAAAAAACAACAAATATATGGCCGCCGACAGACGATGACGTTTTTTCGCGACGTTCGACGGTGGACACTCTCCAGCTAGAACGGTCCATGTAAAATCTAAAAACCAAACGGGTTATTCGAGTTAACAATAAATACGAGTCGCTGACGATCGTCGATTTGAAAAATATATTTTTTTAACAATGTGGCGAGGAACCGAAACCCGAGCATACAAAATCTATGAAAGAGGTCGTGATTTTTATTTAATAATTAAAAAGTAAATATCGATTTTTAAAAAGTGAGATCGTCAATGACCTTTGAATATTTCTCGACGTATCTCCTGTAAATTTGGAAACTATCCATCAAGTCGTTCTCGAGATATCGTGTCCACCGCGAAAAACCGCGTTTATAGTTTGAAATATGGTGCTGCTACCGCTCGCCCAGCCGACTACGACTGTTGAAAGCTGCAGCTCATTCAATTTTCGAATTATTTCAATGAAATTTTCAGGGAATATTGGTGAAAGGTGACTGTTTAATAAACATATTTTTGGAAAATGCAATTTTTTGACCCGCCTAGCTCTTGATTTCTATGGATTTTGTTCAAATTTTAACCAGACATTGTTCATATTATGATGCTTGTTTGAATGAAATTTCAGAATAGTCGACTACTTAGATTGGGAAATAATGTGTTTTAAAATTGCAACTTTTAACACTGCAGGGTTTGCATGGAAATTTAGACAGAATAATTGTCCGTAAAAAATATTTGTCCCCTAAAATGAGAAGACATGAGGCAACACTGCATCATTCCACGTATGCAATGATGTAAGTTTGCGCGGCATATTTAAAAGAATACTGCAACACAAATTTTTATTTAGAAGTAATTTTTAATCGAACAAAGTTTTTAATTAGTTATGAATTAACCAACACTTTTGTTTGTTAATGCAAAATAATATAAATAATATAAAATATTAATATTTATAACGCAAATATTTTTTTAATGATAATAGTTTTTAACTTTAGGAATACGATGATTTTTTTTCGGAATATTGAATAATTCTGTTCTACGGTCTTGCCATATGTCTTTCTTATTATAGGGGACAAATATTTTTTACGGAGAATTATTCTGTCCTTACTGAACGTTTTCGACAAAACTGAATAGTAAAGGCAATCTAAACTTTTTTTCGCTCTTTCCCTAATTAGTTTGCCATCTGAACATAATATTTTTTCAAAATTTATTAACACAATAGAATGGTACGACGAATTATGTGACTTGCGTTTCGGTCAATGCAGACCCTGCAATGTTAAAAGTTGCAATTTTCACACCCATTATCTCCCAATCTAAATAGTCGGCTGTTCTGAAATTTCACTCAAACATGCATAATGGTATGAACATGCATAATGATATAACAACAAATGTCTGGTTAAAATTTAAAACAAAGTCTATAGAAATCAAGAGCGCGCGCTCGTTCTACCTTAAGGGGAGGTACCTGAGTAAACGGCGAGAAAAACAGTTAAATTTTGGTAATTTTGATCTCAAAAACTAATGTTTCGATTGGATCCGGGTTTTTTTTATTGGAAATTATGTACATTGAGGTATCATTAGGATTTTTCAAAAATAAATTCGTTGACTGGAACCGATTCAAACGCGATTATCTCGAAACATAGTTTTCAAAGTTGGTGCCAGATGTATCTCGAAAACGGCTTGTCCGATTTTGTCCAAATTTGGGTACAAATTCTTCGATAGTTTTTCTCGTTAGCCACGTAGGGGATCAATGATTCATTTCACTGAACCATTTCTTTTTTATGCAATGTGTATGCAATCGAAAATCGTCGGAAATTGCGAACGAGAAACGAATGTTAAATTAAAACGGTCGCAATTCCGTCAAAAACGAAAATTTCAAAAAAATCTTACGTGGCGAACGAGAAAAACTATCGAAGAATATTTTATCCAAATTTGGACAAAATCGGACAAGATTTTCGAGATACACGTTTTCGAGATACATCTGGCATCGACTTTGCAAACTATGTTTCGAGATAATCGCGTTTGAATCGCTTCCTGTCAACGAATTTATTTTTTAAAAATCCTAAACATACCTCAATGTACATATTTTCCAATTTAAAAAACCCGGATCCAATCGAAACATTAGTTTTTGAGATAAAAATTCCCGAAGTTTACCTGTTTTTCTCGCCGTTTACTCAGGTACCTCCCCTTAAGGGCTGAGGCGATATATTTCTATTTTCACCGGATACACGGACTTACACACACACGCACAGAGAGACATCTCCACTGTCTCGAAAAATCCAAGGAGATCCTGGCGCTTGTGTACGAAGTGAGAGAAAAGTTCGTCGTATTGCCTTTGGTGACAGAGCTATACATTCAGGGTGGCCGGAAAAGTGACGCCCGAAAGATGCCTAGATGCCTCGTATCAATACCTATCCCAATCATCCCCATGGATGTTTTACGATCTTTTTAGTTTTCGAGGAAAAAGCATTTCTTTTTTCGTGTCTTTCGGTGCCGTAGGCTCTTATTTTTTTCTCCTTTGCGCGTGTAATTTTCTCTTAGAAGTTCTTTGAAGCAATTGGAAGTCATTTGGACTAGTATAAATTTTTTTTGCTATCTGAACTTTAGTGTCCGATCGTCTCATACGTATCTTTTGAACTTTTGAACGAAATCTAAGGTATTCACGTTAGTGTTCAGCTAGTCATCATCATTGGTCAGTGATTGTTGGAAAGCACATACACAAAGTCTAGTTAGGGGAAGTCAGGTTTGAGAAAAAATACAAAAGAGCATTTTTCTCTAACTAAATTAGAAAATACTTTTTCAGTTTTGAGAGAAAATTGTTTTTCGTTTCTCTAAAAGTATAAGTAGAGAAAGTCTTGTTAATAAAAAGTATAGAAAAGCATTTTTATATGTTTTTCTCACAACTAAAAATGATTCATGCATTTCTCTCAAGAAACTAAAGAAAGCATTTTCTCTATTATTCTCAAGAAAATGAAAAATATTTTTTTTTATTTTTCCCTGAATAAGCAGTTTTTTTATGATTCAATAAGTACTCTTTTTCGATTTTTTCTACCTACCTCGTAATGAAGGGCACATAAATAAATGACCAACCGAACACTAACATAAATGTTTTGGATTTTTATCAAAAGTTTGAAAAATTGGTTTGAGCGGATCAGCCATTGAAGATCAGATGATAAAAAAATACTTACACCAGTCTAGATGACTTTAAAAAACTTCTGAGAAGAAAGTACATACTCAGGAGAGAAAAAAATGTCAAACTCTGCTACGGAAACATACGAAAAAAATTAATTTTAATGCATTTTAATGCAACTAATTAAAACGCAGAACATGCATGGGGGAGATTCGGATAGGTATTTTGTTATTTGACATGTTTTTCATTATGATCCGTACATTCTGAGGTGGAAACTTGTAATACTTTCTCTGAGACACATTGTATGTATAAACGTGTGTGTGTGTGTGTGTGTGTGTGTGTGTGTGTGTGCGTGTGCGTGTGCGTGTGCGTGTGCGTGCGTGTGTGTGTGTGTGCGTGTGCGTGTGCGTGTGCGTGTGCGTGTGCGTGTGTGTGTGTGTGTGTGTGTGTGTGTGTGTGTGTGTGTGTGTGTGTGTGTGTGTGTGTGTGTGTGTGTGTGTGTGTGTGTGTGTGTGTGTGTGTGTGTGTGTAATAACGTTAAACTTTGCATCGTTGGAGTGCAATGGAAATTAATTATTTTGCATAACTTAAATTTTTGTTGCCAATTAAGGCTCTGAAAATCGCTCAAATATTTCTACGTATCATTATTAGTAATTTGCGGCTGTAATTGGCGAAAAAAAGGTTTTGGATAATGATAAAAATAAAGAAATAAAAAATAAATAAAGAATGTCGTTGTGTTCGAACGATGCAAACTTCAACGTCATTATTTGTGGATATATATATATATATATATATATATATATATATATATATATATATATATATATAAAGAATATTTTAAAGCCGTTATATCTATGTAATGTTGACTATCAGCGCATCTGCCTTTTTGAGGACGTTCCGTAGATTTTTTCCAACGAATCGTTCATTTCGAGTCCAGGCCGGTCCTTGAAATGACAATACAAATATGCTTACGTATATCTGAAGCTGATTATAAAGCCGTTAGGGTGTAGGTTAATTCACTATGGGGACGCTACCACGAGGACGGTCTTCGAAGTTGAAGGTCTTCGCAATCATATTTCCCCACATATATAAATATGTATGCGTTTAAGTATGCGTATCTATATATATTTACAATAGTCTGTATACCATAATCGCCGCAATTGGGTATACCGCAAAGGATGAAAGCCCCGAGGAACCCTATGAGGGCGAAGAAACTTATAGGGCGAATCGACGAGGAGAACTGTGTGAAAGGCGGTCGAGGAATGCCAAAAGGGAGAAATTCTGGCGAGTCTCGAAAAGGGATGCTGGAGGTTCGGGTGGTGCACTGGAGAAACCACTCACTATACAGAGATAACGATACCCAAGCTGGTCGAACGATCTGAGAAATTTCGGGTTGCCACGCGCTTGGACATCACCGGTGGTTGATGAAAACGCGAAGTAAAAGCCCCTCCCCCTCCCCACGGGAGGAGGGGGGGGGGGGCTCGTGGCTATTCTCTGCCCAAAAAAGATTTTCGGAACAGGTACGGAAATTGGAGGCTCGTCTTGAGCGGAAATTGAATACTCAAAAAAAGGAAATTGAATACTTCGAAAATTGAGAATTTACGATAATTTTTTTAACCGATTTAATTTATCATTTTCCGAATTTTAATTATGCAGGTATCTAAAGAAATGTTTGAAGTATATCTCTATTTTTTTTTTCAATAAAAACCGACCGTAGTGTTGTTAATGGCAAGTGGCTGAAATACTGTCCGGGTCAAATTGCCCCAGTGCGTCAAAATAGTGGCCAAATATAATTGTGTCAACGGAGAGTTGAAAATATGATTGACAACAATGAAAAATAGTGAAAAGGTAAAAAAAGTATTATTAGATTTAAAATGTTTGAAATACAAAAAATACTGAATATAACAAATATTAAACATTAAAAACGTAAAATATTGCTAAACAAATATTACAACTGTACTCGAAGCTGAAAATATAAAAATCTAAAATCTAAAAAAAATATCAAATGTTGAAAAGGAGTAAAATATTATTAGTGGATATAAAAAATATTTGAAATAGCAAATATAAAAAATATTAGATATAAGAAATATTATCAATGAAGATTTTAAATATTGTCAATATTCAAAATACTGAATATAACAAATATTCAATGTTGAAAACATGAAGAATATTATTAATAAATATTTCATATACACGCGAAGCTCAAAACAAGAAAGCCACATTAAATTTTTTTACTCCCAGACTATACAACTTACGGAAACTTTAAAATCGACACATGCACGTCCAAAAAAAAACCGGTACCCTTTATCAGTACAATACTTGACTCTACTCAACCCTACTGAGAGAAAAATAAATTACTCTTTGCACGAGTTGTCGAAGTGAAGAATAATCAAGCTAAGTAAGAGAAAGAATATTTAAGCTGCCCTCGTAAATACCAGAACACGTTTATCTACGTTCGAACATGTTTTTTTTTCAAATCTTTTTGTATTTCGAATTTATTATATTTTTATTTTTTATCAAAATTCATTCGAATCTTAATATCGGGATCGAATGAAGCATAAGGGGAAGAAAAATATTCACTAACGCCTGTAGCAGTAGGGTGCCTGTGGAAGGAAGACAGAAAAAAAATATCTGTGACCCGAAGGTTTTTTTTATCCTTTACGTATCATCCCTTTTTCCCTCCGGCACATACGTGGAGTTCGTTCAGTACACAACATTCATGCTCGTAATACGATGCGATTTTTTTGCCCTCGTCACTTTTTTCCCCGTCATCCCCTTTCCATTTTTCTCTTCCTAGCGCCTTTTCCGTTGAACTTCGAGCGTATTTTTTGCCTCCCTCTTTCGGATTTAACGCCTTTTTTATAACCAATTTAAGAATGGTTCGGCTTGGAAAATAAACATTTTGTCTACAAGCTTGTTGGCGGAGAAAACCCGTGGAGTATACGCTAACGGTATTCCGAGAAATTCTCACAACAATTAGTGCGGGGGGAATGTTTCAGTTCCGGTTTTACGACGAGAATGTTTTCGCGTAGCTGATATGGTGCGGACGCGGCTAGGCTCAGTGATACGTTAGGGTTGTTTGGGCTTTTAGTCGTATCGATAGGGTGAGGATACGAATGAGGCAGTGAACAAATGATTAAGTGATAAATATTTTATAATTTCTAAAAAAATAAACAATCTTTACAAACACGCTAGAGAAAATGAACGACACGCGCAAACGAAATTAAATGCAAAAAAAATGAGACGCAAAAGAAAAAAAATCGAAAGAAAAAGAAAAGGAAAAAAAAGAAAAAAAACGGAACGTGGACGTCTCCCACGAGGAACGCGGTATCCCGGACTGACGCGGTGATGAGATGGTCGCTAAGGGGACGAGGGACCCAAGGAACCGCGGCTCCGATACTTTCCAGCAAAGACATTATAAGATATAGACCGACAACGCGCTCGACCGCTAGGCTTGCCCCTCGAACCACACAGCGGTCAGATGACCTCTACTGTTAAACCGGCGTCGAATGCCCGTTCAGCGTGCATTCGGCCGCCGAAGTATTCGCTTGTGCGTAAAGAAATATTCAAAATGCCAAATTGCTCCGTGCTGTTGTGTAAAAACCGAGCGACATTACAAAATAAGTCGCACAGTAACATCACGTATCACCGGTAAGTTTTATTTAAGTTTATTTACTTTACTGTAATTGACATAAAAATGTACGTCATTGGGTATTATTCTGTTATAAATTATGTGGTCCGCTGCAAATGTTACCACGTCCTAGCGTATCTGTAATTGCAGAACTGCAGACTCTGCATGCTCATGTTTTTAATGTTAAATAACTTGTCATGTGCACTTACAATAATTATTTTGGTACTTTTAGTACACTTTTCATTTTAGATTTCCGAAAGATCCTTCCATTAAGCAAATCTGGGTTAAAGCGACAGGAAGACCAACAGAGTGGATTCCAACTACGTATTCAACAATATGCTCCAAACATTTCGCACATTGTTTATTTATAGAAAGTAACAATGGAATACGCACTTATTTAGACAAGTCCGCTGTCCCAACACTACATCTGCCATTTTATGTAAGTGTATAAACAGCATGAAAAAATACTATAAAATGTTTATTACTTGTGAATGGCATCTTGCTTAGTCTTTAATTTTTAGGTGGATGCAAATGAAAACTTATCTACAAAGTCTCTGAAAAATAATGTAACCGTAGAAGAAGATGAGCCGAAAACGGATTATCCCAATATGATAAATGAAAGTACCGAAGAAACTATGCCAAATATCATTCAAGAGCTTGATACACCAAGAAAAATCAAATTCAGACGACAAATCCGCCGGCTAGAATTTAAAAATATCGAAAATATAAAAAAAATTAAACGTCTTCAGTACCATAAGAGGAAGCAAATTAAAAAAATTGCAAATTTGGAAAACATTTTTAAATCTTTATCAGAAAAATCATTTATAAAAGAAGACGAAAATTATGTTTTACGAAATATTAGTGTCGCGTCAGCCGAGATTGCTAAGAGAGAGATTAATCAATCAAAAGCTAATAAAAAAATTACAGCGACATTCAGCCCCAGTCTGAAGGCTTTTGAAATGACCCTTCATTATTACTCCCCAAAGGCATATCATTTTGTTCGAAAAGAGTTTAACACTTGTTTACCCGCCATCACCACGATTAGAAACTGGTATAAGTCGATAGACGCTTTTCCCGGCTTTACTCAAGAAGCACTAACAGCAATCAAAGAAAGAACAGCGAAAGCCGAAAAAAAAATGTATTGCGGTATTATCTTTGATGAAATGAACATTCGTGAGAAAATAGAATGTGTACCCAATGAAAGCAGGCATTATGGATATGTAAATATGGGAGCAGCTATCGATAATGACTGTGTAGATCCCGCGAAGGAAGCATTCGTTTTTATGGTTGTTGCGCTCAACGAGTCCTGGAAGATTCCAATAGGATATTTTTTAACTAATGGGGTGCCAGGTGAAAAAAAAGCTATTCTAGTAAAAACTGCTCTGCATTTGTTGAAAGAAACGGGAGTAGAAGTCGTATCCTTAACATTTGATGGCCATAAATCCAATATTGCCATGTGCGAAATACTTGGCTGCTCATTCGAACCTGATAATTTGAGAACTAGTTTTACATATGATAGTCATACTGTAGCCATATTTTTGGACCCATGTCATCTCATTAAATTGGTACGAAATGCTTTTGAGGCCTACCGAGAATTTAAAGACGCAGACGGTAGTCTTATATCTTGGAATCTTATTGAACAACTACATTTTATACAAGAGAAAGAAGGATTCCACCTCGCTAATAAACTGACAAAAGAGCACGTTTATTTTAAAAATAAAATAATGCGTGTTAAGTTGGCTACAGAACTTTTTAGTCGCAGTGTAGCTTTGGCACTTTCATATTGCTGTAATGATTTAAAGTCACCCATTTTTCAGATGCCGAAGGAACAATTAACTTTGTTAATGTAATCAATGACCTCTTTGACATACTGGACTCAAGAGTTAGGGGAAAGGGATTAAAAGGAGCTGTGTTTAAAGAAAATAAAAGCAAAGTCATCGATATATTGGATAAAAAAAATGTATACTTAAAACAACTAATGGTCGTAATGCAAACAAACAATAACGGTAAAGTTACAGTACCAGTTGTGAAGTCGCCTCGCAAAACTGGATTCTTAGGATTTTGTATTGCGATAGAAAGTGCCAAAGCTATGCTCAATCGTTTGATTGGTGTTAAAAATAATGGTCTAAATTATATCCCATTTCACAAAATTAGCCAAGACCACATCGAATTATTATTTTGTAATTTTAGGTCTCATGGTGGTGCAATGAATAATCCTACTGCACGTTTATTCCGATCCATCTATAAAAAAGTACTAGTTCATACACAATTGATTGATAGTGGTGCTGGAAATTGTGTGCCAATTGAAACTATTTCTATCTTAAATTGCCCCTCGTCTATCAATAAAATAAACTTCACTACATTGCGACGTATAAGTGATATCGACAATAATGACGAATCCGTAAATAATGTACGCGAAGACGACACTGAGTTTTCCGAATTCAGCAAAAATGTTGTACAATACATTGCAGGTTTCATCGTACATCGTCTAATAAAATTGTTGAAATGCGATACATGCGTCGGTGCACTAATTTCATTGGTTCCAGAGCACAATTTTATTAGTAAGAGAAATATAAATGGTAGACTGATTAAACCTTCGAGTGATGTCCTTAGAATTTGTGAATTATCTGAAACTGTCATAAAGAAAGCTATTGCTGAAAGTGGAGGAAAACGCATAAAGCCAAAGTTTACTACCCCGTACTTAATAGCTAAAGTAATGAAAACCCTAATTGGTAAAACTATTTTTCCAGAAATATATTTTCACCAATATGATACTGATCCATTAAATAATCATATAATAGATCTCTGCAAAGCTATAGCGCAAATATATATCAACACGCGATTAACATACTTGACTAAATCTTTTTCATTTAAGTTGTCCCAACGCCAAAAACTAAATAAAATTACTTTATTTAGAGGTGACTAACTTGAAATGATTTCGTGGTTTGTTTAAAAAAAAGTATTGTTTATTGTCAGACAGAGGTTCAGGAACTAATGAATATTGTGTAATCCGACGAAGATGAATTATGTAGGTTATGATGCAAAGTTATAAATGTTGCCAATGTACACTATTATTTTTAATAAATGTATTTGATTTAACAGTTTTATTTTATATTCTCATACTTCCTTAGGTGTATATATTACGGTCAATGTAATAATTGTCAATTTATTACTCTGACCGTAAGATATACGATCGAAATTGATTTAATTATGAAGAATATAATTATTATAACGTTATTGGTAACGAATTATATCGATAGGTCTGTCGTCACCGCTGCACCGTTACGACACTAGCCGGAGACTTCCGAACACAGCCGAGAAGCCGTCTCGTGGTGTGCGTGTAACGATGAGCAATTTGATTGGTCGCGCTATATCGGACGCGCCTGCCCTCCCCGCAAAAGTTGGTCGACGCAGACCCCGTACTTTAAAGTATGCGTTGTCGGTCTATTTCTTACAACGTCTTTGCTTTCCAGTATCTCAACCGGGCAGGAGGGGGGGTGCCGGCACGCGTACTTCTCAGCGGCTCAGCGGAAGGGGGAAGAAAAAAAAGGGGGGAGAAAAAAAAGGGGGGGTCCACCAGCTGACCACTTTGCAATGGTTCGCCGGGAGGGGAAAGGTTGTCAGCTCACCACTTTGCAATGGCTGGCCGGGGGGAAGGGTTCACCAGCTCACCACTTTCCAATGACTCGCCAGGAGGGTCCTCTCTACTATTTCAGTAGTCGAGAACTGAGGCCAAGCCGGGCCTCGCGCCCTCCTTATATACCCGGCCGGAGCGGTGATTTGCCGCCGAACTCCAGGCACGGATATACGGAGCGCGAGACCCCGGCGCGGACGTTGTGCTATGGCGCGGCGTAAGTGGAGAGAGACCCGCGTGGAAGCGCTGGTGTCGCGGCGTGGGACAAATTCGCGGCGAGTGTCGCGAGTCGCCGATCGCGGTGCTAGTGTCGCAGCGAGTTTGAATATTCCCTTTCGCGGGAGAAAATGTACATGTCGCTTTTTGTACGCGATGGGCGTGTAAGCAAACAGAGGTAAGTGGATACAATTTATGAACACGAGTAAATATTAGAAAAAAATATGAGGTGTACAGGTAAGTATTTGATTTTTTTTCCCTTTCAGGTATCGCAGCGCGACGGTTGTGGTAAGTAACAAAAAATAAATAAAAATTAAGTGTTAAGGTAGGCGTCGGGAAACCGACGGAGGAAACTCTTTGGCAAGAGGGGGGGGGCGCTAGTGTTCCTCGCGCTAATTATTGGTGTACGTGTAACGAGTAATAACGTTAACGCATTATTATTATCATTTTCGTTTGTTTCAGATTCCGAAGGTGCATGGACGAATACGACGGAAAAAAAATATATGTGCGCCAAAGTGGCGTACAACAAGCTGAGAAAGTGTTTTGTGAATTCAGATCTGCGTTTTTTTTCGAGTGTTATGTACACGAAACACGACGTTAATTAATTAATATTACTCAGTCGATGTTGCCTGCTCTGAGCCTTTTTGAATCCTCGCAAAGTGAGCATTGCATTGAAAAAAACTGACATCACGATATCCCAGTAAGAGTTTTCAGTTCACCGCGGAAGCTACAAACGCGGCGTACAGAAGAAGTGAAAAATGTGTCGAGATGTTTGCTTGTGCGAGACATCGGAGAATATATTTTTTCAACTCTTCCTCTTTGTTACTTCGCATCACGTGCTGTTATAATTCTTGCTCAAAGTCTTTCGGGCCTTTGACTTCGCCGAATTCCCTCAAATTAATTTTATGGTTTTTTTTGCCTGACCCAAAAATTATGGACAACGTCACACAATTCATAATCCAAAAGAAAAAAATCGTAATTAAAAAGTGTTTTTTTTTCTTTCCACTTGTTAAAAATACAATTTAAAAAGCGACCATCTTTTTCCGTTGTTCGACTAGAACTAGTTGGACAATTTTTTCCTTTTTCTAAAAATTCCAAACAATCCGGGAGCTGAAAAAGTCAAAATGGAAAAAAGGTATTCACTAAAAGACCACCGCTAAAAAGATTTCGAAAGCAAACCCAAACTGATCACGTCGTGACTCAATCGGGATATTCTTCGGGATTTGATTGGTGCTCCTTTTTTTCCAACCGTTCCCATCCCCAAACAAATACAAAAAAACAAACGAACATTTTTGAGAAAAAAAATCCCAAAATGTGATTTAACGGGTTACACCTATGAATGCAGGTTTTACTTATTTTTTCATAGTAAAGGGTATCATTTCAAGTATCTTTGACAATTTTTTTATTGGGAAATATTTATAAACGACGAAGATACAGTAAATTGCACAGACCCTTGTGCAAAAAAGGTCCTTCGCCGTGACCACTCCTGCTCGGGAACAAATCATCTGAAATCAAAAAACCAAATCAATTTAGCTTTTGTACCGTATTATCTAGTCTTTAATCGAAGGATTCAATAAAATAATGATTTTAGAAAAAATGCTCGCCCATCGAAAGTGATCGTCGAAATTTCGGTGAAAAACAAAATTCTATTTTTCTTGACATAAAAAAAGTGTGCATTGAACCAAAAAAATCCTTTGATTAAGGACTGCCTTTCAATATACAAAAAATGTCTGTGAAATTTGAAGCAGATCGGTTTGGTAGTTTTAATTACACATCTGTTTAGTATGAATATCAAGCTGTTAGGAATTTTGTTTTTTTTTTATGTACAAAATGGCCGACTACTCGAAACATTTCGAAACAGCTGTTTTTCCAATTGGCGTGATAAATAACTTTAACAATTTTCACTCGATTTACTTCAAATTTAAAAGTTATGTTTCTAATTGCATTTCGCAGAGAAGTACGTACGAAATTTCTAATTAATCGAAAACTTTTCATTTTATGAGCAGTTATAACGAAATTTTTCACTGAAAATTCATTTCTTCAGTTCAAATACCTTCAACTTTTGAATAAAACAATATTTTTTAAATTCTCGCCGTACTTCTCTAGGTATTCCAATGTAGATTGACGAGAATTTTTGTTTTTTGTTCTAGGTAAAAAATTGTGGATGCTAAATGTCACGCCGCGGAGCGCCTAAAAAAAGACAACAAAAGAAAATATTAGTAGTCGGCCATTTTGTACATTGAAAAAAAAACATATATTTTCTAACAGCTTGATATTTATACTAAATAGATGTGTAATTAATTTTTATCAGTGAATCACTTTTTCATACGAAAAAAAATTGTTAAATTCGCATAAGATTTTTACTCGTTTCTGTGGCCTAAGGCCTTAAAGTTTTACGTCAGGTATACACGTATATAAAATACGTAGATAAAAATGCTCCTAACTCCCTCAGTTTTCACCGGACGGACGTGAAATTTTCAAAGAATATTTTTGATAGGATATATTATAAGAATCCGTCGAGAACGAAAAATCGATTTTTTTTTAATTCCACCCACGCGTAACCCCTTACAAAAAATCAGCCATGCCTCGATTTAATTTAATCATTTTATTTCAGTCCTCAACGTGCACACGTTAAAGGAAATTTCTGCATTTTTTTAAATTAACACCCTTCCAGGCTCAGATTTGAATCTGTGTCGCGAGCTTCGCAAGCTCCCCACTCAAACGCTATTCGAAGCTCAGCCTTCATGCGAAACCCGTTATTTGACGGATATCACGTTATTATCGAGGAAAAAGGGAGAAGAATACGGAGAAAAAAGAAGCAGGAATGATAACGATGGAGCCGTACCCCCCCCCCCTCCCCGCCACTGTCACGCGTTAGGTAAAGAAATAAAAGCATCGATGGCAAAGCATCCGCTAGTCTGCTCAGCGGGAAAAGTCAAGTCAGCCCAACGTGTGTGCGAGTCTTCAAAGACCCGTGAGTAGAGCGGGGAGGGTACGCAAGAGCTTCAAAGAGAAATCTCTACTCCGTCTTTTGCCAACTGACACCGTAGCTCTCGTGCGCCTCGTTTGGTGAATCCTGACATCTTTAAATCCGTAGGGTTTTTTTTTCCCAGCGACGAGGAAATGTTTCAAAGCTTCCCCGGGATAGAAAGAAAGAAAGTGTATCGATTCTTTGCCTCGCAAGCTCATCCCCTCCCGCCTTTGATTTTCTTTTTCTCAAGCAGCGACTTTCATTCTCTTATTTTGAAAGTAGAAATTCTTTCGAAGAGGTAACTCGACGTTTTCACCGTTCGCATTTCCGGATCCGGATTCGTCTTTTTGGTCCTTTTTCGGAAGCTTTTCCCGCAAATTCTTGAACTTCCGGCGAACGTCCAAAAGATATTGGCATGGCCATGAAAAAAAAATATCGTTATATGTATATATTATTATTACTATTGAATGATAAGGGGAGCTTTATCTGTTTTTTTTTTTTTTTTTTTTCAAAAAAATTCCATTCAGATCGTCAATATTAAGGGTTCTTCTCACTTTGGACGCAAAAAAAAGGTTATTTTTCATGAATTTTTTTGATAGGCTTATATTATAGATATTGATATAAAAGTTCTTACACTTAATAAATACACTTTTGAAATGCATTTAAAATATTTTATTTATTTATTTAAGCCACTATTTATGAACGAAAATGGTAGTTGAAAAAATGTCCTAACAAATTTGTAGGTTTACGCTGTTGATGAAATTTCTGAGATGGATCATCCGAAACAAAAAAATCAAACGGTTTTAGATTCGGTATGTTAATGAATATAGCGCATATCATGCGATTTTTAATATATGCAAAACAAAGAAAAGGGCGGACATTTTGCGAAATTAAAAAAAACGCATTTTTTCGCCGTTTTTGGCAAAAAAAAATAGTGGATATCAAAATTTAAAAAAACCCTTGATATGCGCTATAGCTGTAGTTGTAAAGAGTATGTGGTTCTAGTTTCATAAAGATCGGTTCAGTAGTTTCGAAGATTTTATCAACAAGCCGTCTAAAAACGTTGATTCGAGAAAAACGCGTTTAAAGTTTGTTTGGGTTCCATAAATACATACATTGTTTTTTTAAATGTATTTCGAAAGTGTATCTATTAAATGTAACAACTGTTATATCAAAATCTATAATATAAAACTATCAAAAAAATTGATAAGGTTAGTTTTTTTAGCGTCTAAAATGAGAAGACCGATTAACTAGAGCGTGTACAAAAGCCGTATTAAAAAAATCATGAGTTTAACGCTTGTAGTGTTAGAATGCAATAAAAATTCCTTTTTTTTAGTTACCCCTATTTTTATCACGCAGACTTATGCTTCGGAAATCACGGAAACATTTTTAAGAATACTCACTGAGAGATCTAGAATCTAAATCTGCAAAACATACATCTGGATAGTAATGAAAATCGGGAACTAAAAATATTTCAAACAATGTTCCGTGCAAACTTTAACCCCATAAAAAATCGTGTGAACATTTGCTTATAACGCGAGAACTTTTTGAATCGATTTCGTTTAATCTTTCATCTTAAAGCTTGATCTTTCATCTAAATTAGCTTAAAATGTAGACTTGGATTTAGGCCATTGGCCATTACGCTATGTAGTCAATTACAATTGCAATAAACAATCGTACAAACAAACAAACACACCGTTCATGTTAGCCAACAAATACGACAACGACAAACAACCGCGAACAACCGAACCGATAAACAAACGAAGAAGTGGATGAATAAACAAACGAGAATTTACAAATCACAAAGGCTTCTCTGTGATTTTCGAATTTTAATAAATTGTCTCTAAAAATCATTATCGTACACTAACAATATCTCAAGGAAAGAGAAAACATATAACTACAAACTCAAGAACTAAATGGACGAATAAACACGAAATTACAGATAACGAGACGTACTTAAGGGATTATGACTAGTTGTGAAAAACGAAAAATTACTTTTTTTCAAAACCAATATATTTTGACAGTATATAATATCGTAAATGTTCCGTGAAAATTTCAATGTGATCGGATAAAAATTGACAGATTTAAAGGGGGTTATATTGACGCCCGTCGGAACGCTCGGCGCGTCGTTCGGAATTTTAAACGCTCTTTTCCCGAAAGTTCGTCTTCAAAGTCGGTGAGCAAAGCATTTGAAAAACTACTGCATCGATCTTTCTAAAATTTCTACGCCTTTTTCTAGATTTCAAAATATAGTGGAGGAGACAATTTGACGAACGAGAGATGCCCATTATCTCCGCGAAAATCAAGACTCTCACTTTGAAAACGCGTAATATTTTTTAAATTTGACATTGCGGAAATTCCTTCAATTAATCATAGGATAAACAAATATACTAACGAAATCTGTTTGATTTTTTAATATCAGATAACCTGGTTAAAAAGGGCATTGCTCACCGCAAAAGACGTTTTCGGGAGATGCTTCCCGGACATGGGCTGTAAATCAATCGCAATTAAATGTATTTACGAAAAAAAAAATGCAGCGTGTTCTTCAGATGATACTTTTTCAAATACCTAATTTTACTACGAATTTATCATCACGATTTTCTATTTTAAAAATTCCAAAAATGAGCAGTTTTCGACTGTTACAAGTAGGCATAACCCGTTCATAATGGACCAGGGCCGTGAGAAAGGAAGGGGGTAGGAGGGAGAGAGATTTTGGTGAGTAAGAATCCCACACAGGGAGGTACTGTGGATGTGACTTCGATGGAGCCTAGGCATCTATATACCGTGGCTACTCCGAAGAATTACCGCAACCGGTAAGTTTGCACATTAAGGACTGTACACACTCGGGGGTTTCCGTCAGGATGTTGAATTGGACACTAACGTACTTCCGGTAGAAACTTCTTCCGTCTCTGGCTCCGTTTACTTTTGCAATGTCCTTTACCGTCGCTCTTTCTCCCTTCCTCTCCCTTTGTGTCTCTCACTCTCTCTCGAACCCGCCGCTCTCTCCCTCTCTAGAACGGTCCTTTCCAACTCTCTAACGTGATAACGAGACTTCTATTGAGATGAAGTCGGCCCTTTAGTGTATGCCCTCTTGATACTCTCCTTTTTCTTTCGCTGAACATTCGGCTAAGCGACAAGTTTGATTGGACAAGGCTATCTCTCTCTCACTCACTCACTCACAGACTCACACACTCACACACTCACACACTCACACACTCACTCACTCACTCACTCACTCACTCACTCACTAACTCACACACTCACACACTCACACACACACTCACACACTCACACTCACACACTCACTCACTCACACTCGCACTCGCACACTCACACACTCGCACACTCGCACACTCACACACTCACACACTCGCACACTCACACACTCACACTCACACACTCACACTCACACTCACACTCACACTCACACTCACACTCACACTCACACTCACACTCACACTCACATTCACACTCACACTCACACTCACACTCACACTCTCTCTCTCTCTCTCTCTCTCTCTCTCTCTCTCTCTCTCTCTCTCTCTCTCTCTCTCTCTCTCTCTCTCCCTCTCTCGCAAAGATTCCGGCAATGTAAACTGCGAGGAACTTCCGAATTGTCCCTCGCGACAGTGATGACGAGAGTAGCCTCGTTCTCGAACGAGGGGCTCCTGCTCCCTGCAGTAAATTACAATGGCACGTAGCGAGCAGCCCCATCGTTCGTAAGGATCTCGTCAACTCGAATTGGGTATCGAGGGCTGGGACAAAAAATGATGACGTATCATGCGACTGAATTATTTATCACAGCGCAGGAAGCAATTTCACGTAATTCCCGGGATACACACGAAAGTCCGTATGTGCCATGTCAAAATTTATTATGTATAGCGAGGAAGGTGATATTGAAGACATTCGATTTCGAAGACCATCCTGATAGTGTTGTATTATCCACTATATTTAACATTGGGTAAGCCCAATTGCTTCGAAATCATGTTTAGACACATTTGACCGCATATAGATATGGAATACTTCCAGAAGCTGTCTCCAACTTCAACGATTCGTTGAGAAAAAAGTTATAACGACTGTCCTGGAAAATTGCCGGATACGCCGATCGCCGACGTTATTGAAATACATAGGGCTTAAAATATCTCTGCTTCTAATTATATATCATATATTGTTATTGTTTACTTATTTCCTGAGTTTAACGTGTACTCTTGCAGTTGGACCAATTGAACCCTTTCCTATCCCTCGCTACCCGCACTTCGCTAATCTAACCTAACTCCCGTTGCGTCCATAGACGTCTCAAGGGAGAACACCACTGTCACGGGCCTAAAAGGTCGTTTTTTCCGCTTCCCATTGCTGTCTACTACTAGATCATTTATTTGGGATTTGGAAAAAAGCTATTTTATTAAGCATACATTGAACTCATTTCGTGTAAATTTTTATTTCAAAAGTTAACAACGTCATTGAGGTATAACAGAACCTCCGTATAAAAAATGTGTTCCAACGGCCAGATCGACCACTTGACAACGGTTGGTCTGAAAAATGAAAAGAAAAAAGATTTTTAATCTCTTGAAATGTAGTGTTCGTTGTACGTAGCCGTTTGGCGAGGAAAAAAAATCACACTATGGCGGGAATTTAAAAAAGTGTCATTTTGGCGAAATTTTTGCTCATATTCGGAGGCTTCAAAAATACTGAATTTCGAAAAAAGCCTACGTACAGCGATAGCTACGGAAATTACGGAAATTTGATGTTTTAATTGGAAATTTAGAAAAGCGCGCTTAAAAGTTTTAATATACGTAAATCATTACGCTACCTGCTCTCACTAAATCGTCTATGACTTGATCAATTTTCAATATTGTCACTTGAACATTTTTTCACATATTCTTGAATATGTAAACTCTGAAAAAATGCAAAAAAATCGTTTTTTTTTACCCGTCACACCGGTGTCCCGCATCAAGCTACCCTATACCGCATTTGCCGAGGGTACGGGGAAACTGTGACGGCCCCATTCTTCTAACTGTCTGATGCATAGCCGTTTGGGATTCAAGTATCCACATCAAGGTCTCAGAAGTCTTGGCCTTTCGCTCACTGGTTGATGCGCCAACCGGTGCACGACTAAGCGGTCACCGCTCCGAGTATCGGCCATGCACAATGCTGCTTAGCTCGGAGGACCGCCCATCCACCATTGTAGGTATATATATATATATATATATATATATAACAAAAGCCTTGGATTTCAATCGTCTTTAGGATTCGCACTATCGATCATTCTGTCAACCATTCCCCGATGCATTTCCCACAAATGCTCCGGGGCAGTTGCATCAGGATATGTCACTCTTATGTATATATCGATGTAAACATACATGTATGCATGTATGCATGTATGCATACATACATACATACATACATACATACATACATGCATGCATACATGCATACATACATACATACATACATACATACATACATACATACATGCATACATGCATACATACATACATACATACATACATACATACATATACTCGTATATATATATATATATATATATATAGGGGGGATATCCAGAAAGGACTTTCCGTGTAGCCTGTCCTTTTCCTTCTCTTTCCAACGCCTGGATCACCATGATAATAAGTATTGACATAGACTCTCGGGGCTTGGGTAGATAGGGCTGAATGTAAAGTCATCTACATAGAGCCAACGCAATAGGTACGAACGTGATTGACATTCGACTCTTCGGATAGGGATTCGAATCGTAGTATACTTGTTTCCATACTATCGGATCATCATTTATTTCAAGATGTCACGCGTCCACCAAAGCGAGGAAATGAATTTTCTTATCGTAGACTTGCGATTGGAAAAAATGAAGGAAATGTTCTTGGTGACAGGTGACTTCTAGTCGGGGTTGTTGTTTCTTTCGATCTTCCTTCGTAAAGCCCTTTGGACTTTTACGAAACCAAGCCTTTTCACTTTTTGCCCTGTACTCATCACTTCACTATTTCCGGTTTTTGACAGATTGACAGAAGGAGTGTTGCCCGCAGTCATTTGTTTTTTTTTGTAGGTGTTCATTTAGATCGCTTTCACATGTGGACGCGTGGTAATAAGAGTGTGAGTGAGATGAGTAGTTCCATGGATGAACGTGCAAGCAGGCAGATATGACGTGACGTTTGGAACGTTCTTCGATGCCCTGACCGTATCGAGCGTCTTGGAGCACTCGTAAAATAGTTATGCTCTATTCTTCGAAAGTAATTTTGATATATAGAGGGTGTTTCACAACTGTTTGTTTCCGAAAGTTCAAAATTTAAAAAAAAATCGATTTTTGGTTTCCGACGGATTCTCGAAGGATAACAGTTCAAAAATATTCTCGGAAAAATTTAAGTCGATCCGTTTGAAATTGAGGGAGTTATGGGCGTTTGTAGGTATGATTCGCTAATCGACGAATTGTGAACGCGTTTTGCTAAAATGACTTTGTCAAAATCGGTGCCCACGATAGTTTAAAAATCACTGCACCGGTCAACTTCAAAGTTCACAAGCTTCTTTTACATAGCAAATAGCAGTGCTTGAAAGAAGGACTTTGTTCTTCGATGCATTGTTTTTTTTTTAATCAACGAAAGTGGAGCGTTTTTTTAATTGAAAATCGATACGGAGTTTGGACTGCGGGCATATTTTTTTTTCGAAAAAACAATATTTTATGAAATCCTTCATTCAAGCACGGGATAATTGCGGGATAAAAACTAATTGGGTTTGATTTTTTCATTTCGGATGCTTTGTTTCCGAGCAGCAGTCACCGTGAAGGACTTTTTCCAAGCAGCTGCCTGCACGAATCATTGTATATACCACATTTATAAATATTTTTCGATTGTAAAATATACTGAAAGGAACCTCTTTAAGGCCTTTAGGCCACAATAACGGGTATAAAATCATGTGCGAATTTAACAATTTTTTTCGTATGAAAAAGTGATCTACTCATAAAGTTAATTATGCAGATGTATAATTAATTTAATTAGTTTATTAATTGAATTAATTGAATTAGTTAATTAATTGAATTAATTGAATTAATTTAATTAGTTTATTCATTTAATTAATTTAATTAATTTTATGAGTGCATCACTTTTTTTAATTACTTTTTTTAAATTTAGTATGAATATCAAGCTGTTAGGATTTTTTTTTTTCGACGTACAAAATCGCCGGCTACGCGAAACTTTTCGAAACAGCTTTTTTCCAATTGGCGTGACAAATAACTTCAACAATTTTCACTCGATTTACTTCAAATTTAAAAGTTATGTTCCTAATTCGATTTCGCGGAGTACGGAATTCCTGATTAATCGAAAACTTTTCATTTTATGAGCCGTTTATGAGCAGTTGTAACGAAATTTTTAACTGAAAATTGATTTCTTAAGTTCAGATACCTACAACTTTTGAATAAAAGAATATTTTTTAAAATTCCGTACGTACTTCTCTAGGTATTCTAATGTAGATTGACGAGAATTTTTGTTTTTTTGTTCTAGGTCAAAAATTGTGAATGCTAAATATCATGCCGCGGAGCGCCTAATAAAAGATAAGAAAAGAAAATATTAGTAGCCGGCCATTTTGTACATCGAAAAAAAAATATATATATATATTTTCTAATAGGTTGACATTCATACTAAATAGATGTGTAATTCATTTTATGAGTGAATCACTTTTTCATACGAAGAATAAATTGTAAATACGCACATGATTTCAAACCCGTTACCGTGGCCTAACCCCTTAATGCAAAAAAAACCGAAAATTTGCGCAAGTTTTTCCAGAAAAAAATACACGAAAATTCTTCTTTTTATCCGGCCACGGGCTAGGTGTAACCCGTTAAATAATAAACGAAAACGTTTAAATCGTATTACAGATTTGCAAATACAGTCTTCGAGTTCATCATTTTTTATCAGCATTTTTTTTTTCAAGTTCACTTGTCAGAAGGTGGACTTGAGCCCGCGCTCGATCCCACTTGCTTTTTGAAAAAAGCGTTTAGCTCGTAGTTACACACCCGGCATACTAAAGTGGCACAAATATAAGCTCTATTTTTTTCCTTTCTTTCACCATTATCTTCTTAAAAAAAAAATTGTCCCGAAAGCTGCGAGCGGTCAAAAAATATTTAGAGGCCGCTCAAGCCTCGCAAAAGTTCAAATTTTCATTAAGAACCCGATCTTTTTTTTCGTCCACTTCTCACCCATCGATTTTACGTTTTATCATTGTTAAATAAACCTCGCAAAAGATCTAGCCGGCCAATGAATATTCAGTGGTCCCTCAAGAGCTTCGAAATTGCCAATTTTCGCCAATTTTTTTTACTCTTCTCACTCATTAATTTAACGCTTTATAAAATTTTCAAAACATTTAAGGGGGGATTGTCTTTTTTTTCGCAAAATTTACCGCTTTTTGGGAATTTTTTTGTGAAGAAAGTATACAACGGAAAACTTGTGAAACTTGGCATATAGTTTTATTGATCTGTTTACTACATACAAAAAATTTTTTAAACAATTTCATCAAAATATCCGCCTCCCACCCCCCTCGACGCGCGATGGTCCTTTTTTGATGGTGTGCACGATTACAGCCTTCACGTTCATCCTGCAACAAAAACCCAAAAAGCATTTTACTTTAGACACATATAGCTATCGTTCGATGAAGGGAAAAAAAAATTGACGATTTGGTGACGTTTTGAACTTGAAGTATCGATTTTTCGAAAAAAATTGATCGATTTTTTGTTATAAATAAAAAACTATTAAACGTATTGCTTTTTTGCTTCATCAAACGATAAAAGGATGTCAGCTGAGCATTCTGTCCAAATCTGAAGGCAATCGGTTGAATAGTTTTTGAGAAATCGTGCACACCATCAAAAAAGGACCATCGCGCGTCGAGGGGGGTGGGAGGCGGATTTTTTGATGAAATTGTTTAAAAAATTTTTTTGTATGTAGTAAACAGATCAATAAAACTATATGCCAAGTTTCACAAGTTTTCCGTTGTATACTTTCTTCACAAAAAAATTCCCAAAAAGCGGTAAATTTTGCGAAAAAAAAGACAATCCCCCCTTAATCCTTTTTTCTTCAGAAACAGATTTTTCAAATTCACCTCACACTTCTAACCCAAGAATTATAATCTTTGTTCTCATAAAATAATTCTTCAAAGCTCTTGTCCGTAAACAATATGATAGGTCGTTTTATTCGTAAAACTGAAATGGCTCCCGTTTTCCGCGCACCGTAATGCGTCCCACAGTTGGTCTCGTTAGTCAAACTGCGGACCAATCATAGCCGTACTCTGTGACGAGCGACGCCATAATGCAATAGTACATAATACTACATAACAACACATATCGTCTAATTGCTGTTTGTTACAAATTGTTATCATAAATTATTCAGAAAATGTAACACTTCGCTGTTTATTTTGTTTTTATGCGACAATGAATTATAATAGTGCATGAGAGATTTATTTTTTTGGCGGAAATAGTAAATTTCAAAAACCTTGAGCGACCACTAAACATTCATTGGCCGGCTAGAGCTTTTGCGAGATTAATTAAAAAATTATAAAGCCTAAAATTCATGGGTGAGAAATGGACGAAAAAAAATCGATTTTTTGATGAAAATTTTAATTTTAGGGAGGCTTGAGCGACCTCTAAATATTTTTTGACGGCTCGCAGCTTCGGCGACAATTTTTCTTTTTCTTTAAGGGGACCCGGTGGTCTAGAGCACGAAAATTTCACCTATTTTCACGATTTTTTTTGCCATTAAAAATTTTTAAAACGATGTTTCAACTTTTCGGGCTTATTACTACGTTTATTGAGCATACAAAAAAAAAATTTCATTTTAAAAACAATATTTATTATTATAAAAATGCCGCCGAAGATGACCCTCTCGAAAAATCGAACCCGGACGGCGTAGGTGATTTCGAGACTTCTACTCATCTGAAACACAAAATTCAAGAAGAATCTTAATCAGAAAGAGTGCAGTCATGGTCGGAACTAGAACAAATCGAAAAAATTAAAAATTGACAAAATGGCGCGCTTTTGAAAAAAAAGTTCGTAAAATCGGGTCTTTTTTCACTAGTTTTTTAGTGTAAACAATAGGAAATTATTTAAATAAAATTATGATTCTAGTTCCGACGATAGCCATACATGTTGTGAATAACATATCCAAATTTCAAGTAATTCGGTTGAATAGTTTTTTTGTTTTCACCACCGCCGTGCCGAAAAAAGTCGTTTCGAGATAAATGAGTTTAAAGTTTGAGGTACAGATATACGCGGACCGCTCTCTACCTGGTTAATGGGCTGTAGAAGCTATAATATTGGGAGTTTCCGCATGAAAATTTCACAGTATATTCTTAAGATACTATACTTTCGAAATATCGAGAGAAAAAAATCGATTTTTTGAAATTTCTAGACCACCAACGAACCCTTAAAGAACATAATTGGATGGTGAGAAAAAGAAGAAAAAAATAGATCAAATTTGCGCCACCCAACTGAATACTCACCAAGGATGAGTGTACAGGGTGAGTATAATTGTGAATCGGCCTGTATGTATACAAAAAACGCCCAGATAGAAAAAAACGGCGCTAAAAACGGTACCTTCTGTCGCGGGCTTCATATCCACCCAAGTCGCCATAGGATCGTAACGTTTCATGATAGTTTATGAAGCGAGGGTGAGTCTGCGAAAGACGTCGGCGCAGACTGAGGGAAAGTACATTTTAAGGATATAACATAAAGCGTCGACCCAGTGTGCCGTCGACAGGGGGTGCCTCGTTCTTCGACGTCAATTTTTTGCCAATAAAATTAATACCCCCTAATAAGACTTTAGAGGGGTCGATTCAGCAAAATTGCGCGTTCATTTACGATCCCGCAAAATTCGACTTTCTGTTGTTTGATTTTGAAAAATATCGGTGAAAAATGAATTAATTGGGGAAAAAATGAAAGGACTGTGGAAAACGCGCAATCGATTTTGGCGACCTTGGCAAGGGTTTACCGCAGTTGCCTCATGCCCTCGTGTGCAAATGAGGATAAATGAGACTGACAAGGAACATCCCTCAGGTGACACCCTGCGATTTTGTTGAAATTTCGATATATTATAAAACACCGAAAAGTAAGCGATACTTATTTTTTTGTTATCGACGGAAAAACAGTTTTAAGGGGTGAAAACACCCCTCGAAACAGGCATCTCTAGGGCTAATATAGCAGTTTCACACACAAGGAGTCCACCGATTTTAATGAAACAAAAACGAAAATTCTTCTAATCCGAAGCAATGAAAAATCCACTATAGTGACATTGCAAAAAAATTAAGGGGTGAACCACCCCTATATTAAGGGGTGGTTTCACCCCTTAAACCCGTTTTTTCGCCGATAAAAAATACGTATCGCTTACTTTTCGGTGCTTTATAACATATCCAAATTTCAAGCAAATCGAAGGGTGTCACCTGAGGGATGTTCCTTGTGAGACCAGGATTTTACTTTACCAGTTCGTTGCTCACCCTCCTGATTACTGCTCCTTTAAAAATGCCACTATCATTTTTTCTCCTCGTTTTTTTTCTTCAGGTTTCGTTCTTCTCGACGAGCCCGGAACTTTCCAACAAAATGCGATTCGAATACTTCACCCGCACGATACCGAGCGATCATTATCAGGTTAAGGCCATGGTGGACATCGTCCTCGTCATGGGATGGAGCTACGTTTCCATCATCTACGAGGAGAGCAACTATGGCGAAAAAGTGAGTTTGTTTGGGTTTAGGAATTAGGGTAATTCCGGGGAAGTTGGACATAAGGATGAGATGGCCAATAGAAAATTTTCATAGATCCGCGCACCAAATTTTACCTGTTACCGCTTTATTTACTTCACGTCCACAAAAGTGGGTTCACTGAACCTTTTCTGTTTCTCAGAAGTGGACATGTATATATGTGTGTCTTGTTCACATTAGAACCGCCCTCGGATGCCTGTTGTGAGAAGTGACTTTATATTATTTTTGGTGTAAAAAGTTGAAAAACCAGCTGAGTTTGTATGTTTTTTGCTTCTTTACCTATCGCAGTTAGGTTCGAAGTCATTGTTCTCCCACGATATACGGCTATATTGCGGGAGAATATTGTTGTGATTTATATAGGTACTGGTACTACCTCATTAGGTAGGTACTCATCGTTGATTAATATTCAATAACTGATTGTGATTGATCCCATAATATGCTGTTTTTTTAAATAATTTTTTAATACTTTACTGTACAATACTGTACAATATTTTATACAGAAAAGCACTCCATTACCCACAAGTGTACAGTGGATCAGGGTAATTTTCTTCAAATTTTGCTCGATTTTGAAATTTTGTTTGAATGTGAAATTAGGCATGTTGCATTGTGTACACCCCCAAGTACACAGTGGATCAATTCCCATTTTTTTTTTAAATCGTTATTATCTCAATATCTATTGATATTATCTATAATAATAATGTTTAATTAATAATGAATAATAATACATTATTTTTATATTAATAAAATAATAATCATAATAAATTATATTTAATGTTTATATTTGATATTTTTATATTTCATGTTCGCTTTGAAAAGGAATTCAGCAGCAACAACGAGAATACAACATAATGAATAGACTATTTTCAACAAGCACCGTTGATTCACAAAGTCATTATGTAAAATCTCTTTTTATTTTAGGTCATCTCAATTATGAATTTTTACCACGTTTTTTATCACCTATATTCACTACGAATAATTACAATACTCACTTAACTTGATTAAATTTACAATTATTACGAGTATGGCCGACATGGAAAGTTCGAGAAAAAAAAATCGATAACATTATTACTGGCACTTCGTATACGGAATAAGAAAGTCGACGATACGGAGTACATCGTAATCCGTAACGGCGACGGCACGAAGAAGAAAGGGAACAACCTCGTTTTGTCATCCAATTTAAGCGTACATGCTCCAAAGTGCTCCCGTGTTATTTTCCTACGAGCCTCTGTTTTATCCACCAAAGGAGCACTCCGCGATATCATGCACGGATGGAATGATGGACCCATAAAAATGTAATGGCAACGGAGTGGCATCCTCTCATGTCGAGATGCATCGAGAGTATTTTTCCGCTCGTCACCTCTTGCGATTCTGTTTCTTCTTTGCCTCTGTTATGAAATTGGCGCAAAAGAACGGGGGATAATTGGTTGCTGGATTTAAACTCTCTATCGATTCAGTTCTATCAGACCTGACTCGCCGATCGAGGGCTGCACAGTACCCAATCGAAAGAGGTTCGCTGTGAAGATATTCAAGTGTGCCTATTTCGATGTCGAAAACATCGTGAGACGATGAAGCTTTATTATTGTGTAAACAAAATAAAATATGTCATTTTCATGTCCCAAACATTATTATTTATTCTTTGTGTAATATGAACATTATTATTTATTCAATGTATAACATGAAAATGATAATATTATAATGATTAATCGATTTATTTTCTGATTAATGTATAATTATTTAAATATTTTTTAAATATTTTTTTCAATCGTTTTACAGGCACGATAGGTAAATAATTTTCATATTATTATAATTCGTACATGTTACAGTAATGATAATTAACAAGTTCGATACGTCGTATTATATTGATACAATTTGCTCGATTTTATTTGATACTGTACCTACTCATTTGTATTCTCCTTGTATTTTCTATATATATTTATATTGAAAAATACTGATGAGGAACCAAGTTTCGCACTGAAGATATTTAAGTGTGTCCATTTAAATATCGAAAAAATCGTAATACAGTAAAGCTTTATTATTATTTAAATGAAGTAAAATGTGTTATTTTCATGTCCCAAAGTGATTATTTATTCTTTGTATAATATAATAAATATAAAATTACAATTATTGATCGATTTTTGTTGTGACGAATGTATAATTAATTAAATATTTTTTAATATATTTTTCATATTATAATAATTCATACAAATTGTGTTGCAATCATGATAATTCACAAGTTCGATACGGCGTATTACATCGATACAATTTTCTCGGCTTTATTTGATTATTTATATTTATATTCACCTTGGGGTTTATATATATATATATTTATATTTTATTGAACAATATCGATAAACAAGCAAGTTCTTATTATTTAAACAAAGGCTCGTCGTTGCTGCATGGCCAATCGATGTAAGTGGTTCTGGCAACTATGGTCATTTGAAATTAATAATTAAAAAAACACACTTCTTATATAACGATAAAAAAAAATCCGCTGAAAAGAACAAGTGTGTACTAAAGATGTCTATAATCTCGAAGAAATAAAAAAACCTTTAATAATTTTCCAATTTTCTAAAAAAAAATACTTATGTATGAAAAAAATCCGCGTTGCTTTGTCTTTGCCTAGAAATGTATAATTTCTGAAAAATATTATCGAATGAATATTAAGTAATTAATACAAATTAAGAGAATAAGTACCAATGACATTCGTTGTTAATTATCCTAATCGATTAGTTTGAGATTCCCGGGCATAAATACCGAATATCGATAAGATAGGTAGCATTTGTGCCGTCTGCGACGTTGCCATGATTGCACAGTCTAATACTTTGTGTGCTTGATTTTCGCACAAATGCGCTATCAAAAACATTAATAATTTTATAACGGTGCCGTGAATCCTCATTGTCACGGTACCAAGGGTTAATCCGATAATTAGTCGAACCGTACCTATTTTTTCAGCTCCTTGGTAACATTCACTCGGCAGATATTAACAATGTACTGAAAAATGATCGAGCGTTTTCCATAACCATAATGTAATGAGCCCACGAAATACGTCGAGTTGGCGATTTTGATTTCTCAAAAACGGTACTGTGGATGTTGACTTAAGTTAATACGTGCACAAACCTCCTCGTTAGAAAAAGAAATGATTTTTTTCTATGCTGTAGTAGAGACATAAAAAATTACGTCTGCGAAAACTCTGCAGGCCTTAGCGGCTAAATACAATAGTAATTAATTCACGAAATCAATGTATTCAGCCCGCACCATGTAGGGAATCGGTGCGGATCGAACTTTGGAACGGAAATAATAATAATTCCCAGTTAGATCAGAGCTATGCGAAAGCGACGAATAACAAGAAAACTGTCGCGGTCACACGATTGCACAAACGATAAACAAACACATGCTTGACACGTATCGAAAGCACCTGAATGTGAATGTGACAACTCAAGTCAAATCTAATTGCGATTTTACTTCACTTACCAAACTATAGTACAAACAATTATCACATGCACTTCTCAAATAATTATTTTCTGTATCATGTTTACTATTATACCCAAATACATTATATTTTACTTTTTTCCGATTTGATAATTTATTTTCCGTTGACCAGTCAATTCGCCAATACCACCTTGAGGGGGAATATCAGTGTGAAAAGAAAATCGTTTTTTTTGCTTAAATATATAGTTTTGGCCTTTAAGAATATGCCTACAAATTTTCAAAACAATATTCGGCTTAGAAGTATTCGAAATTGGCGCCAAGCGTCGATGCTGTCAGAGCCTATACAGGCCTTTCTATACTTTAAACGCGTTTGTCTCGAAACCATGTTTTTTTTACCTGGTTGAAAGCATATTCTGTCAAACTCTCCAATTCTGTCAAATTTTCTTTCAAATTTTCTGTCAAATTTTCGGTCAAATTTTGTCCAATCGACTTTATTCAAAAAGGATTCTCTTCAGAAAACTTAGTGCTACCGTCGAATCGTAGAGTTTTTTAAAAATTGTTTACTTGTTTATTAACAATTTACTGCAACATTTTTGTGTCAAATTCGATTTTTTTAATGGCCGCCATTTTTTTTCTAATAAAAATTTTCAACTTTCCTACGATGCTGCGATAGCTATACTATTATAAATTAATAATCTTTTTGAATTTTTTATTTCACTTGCTTGCTGTGACACTTGTGCTGTCAACCGTCGGGGAGTCTTTTTTTGAGACGCCATTTTGCGACTGCTCCTCTGCTTAATAAAATGTAAGAAAAATAAAAAATCAAAATTTCCTTGTATACTTCATTACTTCAATAATTAATACACAAAATTTCAAATAATTTGAACAAGTCTTTTTTTTTCAAAAATAAATCCCAAAAAATACCTCCTTGTTCAGCCTGTCACACTAATATTCTCCCTTAAGGTGTCAGTCCACTTTGGAGCCACGAAAAAGGGCTATTTACGCGATTTTTTAAAGGATTTTATAAAATATATGAATATGAAAGTTGTTGGGCTTGATAAATAAAGTCCTGAAATACATTTTTTTTAATTTAATTCATTTCGGTTCATTTCTGAGTACAAAAACTATAGTTTAACGTAACGCCTCAAAAAAAGATGGGCTAGGTAGCTCCATCACAACTCGGCAACGGCTTGTCTGAAACAAAAAAAATCACAGTCCATTGGATTCAGTATGACACCAGCTACAAAATGACCCTCGGATATAAAGTTTTATCAAAAAATAAAAAAATGGCAGATGAAAAACGAAAAAAGTTTTTAAAAACGCGTTTTTTCGCAGTTTTTCGCAACAAAAAAAGAGTAAAAAACCAAATTTCAAAACCATCGAGGGTCATCATGTTGCGAATCATGTTTACAATATGTGGTTCAAATTTCATGAGAATTGAAAACTAGATTTTGAAAACGTTGTTTCGAGAAAAACGCGTTCGAATTTTATACTATTATTTTATACTCTTACCAAAACTTAATCGGCAATTCCTCCACCGTACAAAATCCCTTCTGATTGCTCATCATCCTCGATTTCTTCAAGTCTTGCTTGCTTTCGATTTTTCGAAATGTTCAAAGTCACTCCTTAACCCCATAAGAACATTAATTGCCAACAACAAATAAAACTGCTCAAAACGGTCATGCCTTTCTCACCAGGAAGCACACTCGACTCCCCAGCTTAAAATTCATTTATTCAACGCAAATCTCCGACAAGCACCCTCAAATTCTTCAACGCCCTGTGTGCGCTATCCGTAGCGCATAAACAAGATTGAGCAGCGATCTAATAATAAGGTACGTGCTCGTATTAAACAAAAAAAAGACGGAACACCAGTCCTTATTTTTCGTTCGGAAGTGGATAAAAGCGTCAGTCTTGCGAGAGCAGCGAGAATGCTGGGACGCGTGAGAAAAATGCGACGAAAGCTTTCGAAAGAAATCGTACACCGGAGTAATCGAATTTTCGCTCGAGCAAGCTTGCACTGCGGGCGGGGCACTCGCGGCAAATGGAATTCGTTGCGATTGTATGACATAAATATTTATCTGTATCCGCATAGAATGGAAGGGGGCTGGAGGGTTGAATCATCGAGAATGCAGAAAAAAAAGTGAGTGAGAAAGAGCCGCGAAAGAAAATCCGCGCTATCGTATATCCTCTCTCGAGATTACCTTGAAAATTGTTCCGTCTGGGTCTTTCATTTTCTCCCTTATCGCGGGGGGGGGGGGGAGGCTCGTGCGTTCTCGTATTCGCCTCAAAACGTTGAGATTTACGGAACAATTGAAAAGGTGACGACGAATATTATTCCGTCCGAAACAGAGACGGCTCCCGACGTGAGAGAAATTGCGACGAGCAATTTTAGAACGTGACGATAAAACGATAACGACGCACGCCCCCGTGTGTCTTTAGGCCGCGACGTCGCCCTTCGTTCTCGTCCTGTCGCCTCGAGGACAACCTCGAAACCTTTTTTTTCCCCTCAGGGTGCAACGTGAATTGCCGTCACATGCGAGACGAAAGCAGTTACGTGTAATCCGATTTGCTAGTCGAGTTATGTCGTGAGGTTGAGGCGAAACGACACGGGGTCAGAAAATTTCGACGCCAGCGTCGCGACGTCGGTAGTTTTTCGCAACTTTCTCAGCCATTTTTCGACAGAATGCAATGAGTCGGGTGTCAAAATGCGCGTTACTATGGCGACTAGGTCGAGACACTCTTCGATCGGTGATTGGCTCAACCGGAAGTTCACTTTCTGACCTCTTTCCACAGCACCAGTGGAAAATTGATCGGTAATTTTACCGTTCGGTAACACGAATATCCGGGAGTCTTAGGTCCTTCGTCTGGGAACTAGACGTCCACTGTGAAAATTTCAAGTCGCCGGGTGCAGCCGTTTTTGAGAAAAATTCGAAAAACTTTCCGACCTCATCTCATTTTCCTGTTCTACCCGAGTAGAAATATTGTCAGGCTGGCCTGACATTTGATCCGGGCCTCATCACGCTGTTGTCAGGAGGACTGGATTTACGGTGTGCCTTGATTTGCCTGATCCGGCCGGTTTCAGCCTTGAGTCGCCTGATCCGGCCAATTTCAAACGATAGTCAGGCAAACGAATTTACGGATTGCGTTAATTCGCCTGATCAGACTACCTTCAGACGATAGTCAGGCAAACGAACTTACGGCTTCATTCAATTCGCCTGATCGGCTAGAATACCTTCAAGCAATCATCAAATGACTGGACCTATATACAGTTTGGCGCCTTTTACACGCCTAACCTCTCATCAACACCAGACGAACTATATATATATATATATATATATATATATATATATATATATATATATATATATATATATATATATTAGCGCGTCGTCAAAACGTTAAGACATATTGTCCACTCTATGTGTACATTTTTCATTATTCCTAATATTTGATGTATTCCTAATAAATCTGTGATTCGGTTTTTTTCTGTACAAAAAACAATTTTGTTGAATCCACTAAGTTTATCTATTTAATTCTTTTAAATTTAGATTGAATAGATTTTTCGTGCAGACAAACATGTTTCTATATGATTGAATTAATGATCCGTCTTGATTGCAATACACACATCGAAGGGGAGGGGGGGAGGTAGAGAGGGGCGGAGAGAGAGGAGTTATACACAGGGTGTCCCTCTTATCTCTGCCACCCGGAAAAACTCTGTAATCATCGACGTCACAAAAAATGTTCCAGACAAAAGTTGTACGGTGTGAAGGGGGCCGTCAAATGCGACCAATTTTTTTATTCCCGTGGAGGCATTGACACACAGTGAAGATCACCTCCACTTTTTTAATGGAATGGTACATTTTTTTCAACCATCTTGTGGAGCACCTCATACCGAATAAAAAACATTAGGGGGTGAAAGTCGTTCAAGGTCATTCATGGTCAGTATCGATGATACAAATCTAAATATCTCGGATCACTACCAAATATTTGGTAGTGATCCCGAGATATTTAGATTGGTGTTTCATTTCAATAGACCTTGAATGACCTTGAACGACTTTGACGCCCTAATGTTTTTTATGCGGCTTGCGGTGCTCTACAATATGGTTGAAAAAAAAACTCTCGGATCACTACCAAATATTTGATAGAGATCCGAGAGATATTGAGATTTGTATCATCGATACTGACCTTGAATGACCTCGCACGGCTTTGACCCCCTAATGTTTTTATGCGGCTTGAGTTGCTCCACAAGGTGGTTGAAAAAGATGCAACATTCCATTTTAAAAAGTGAAGGTGACCTTCACGGTGCGTCGGTGCCTCGACCGGAATAAGAAAAATTGGTCGCATTTGATGGCCCCCTTCACACCGTACAACTTTTGTCTGGAACATTTTTTTGTGACGTCGATAATTACCGAGTTATTTCGAGTGCCAGAGATAAGAGGGACACATAAAGGTTACAGAGCAATAGCACTCAAACTATTGATCGTATCTAAAAACGTTTCAGACAAAAGTTTCAGTATTCGAGGAGGCTGTCATACTGGACGACTCAATTTTTTTTATCGGTGGAGGCGCTGAAGCCACGTCAAGGTCAACTCCACTTTTTAAAATGGAATGGTACATTTTTTTCAACCATCATGTGGAGCACCCCAAGGCGCATAAAAAAAACATCAGGGAGTCAGTCGTTCAAGGTCATTCAAGGTCACCTACTAAAATGAAATACAAATCTAAATATCTCGGATCACTAGCAAATATTTGGTAGTGATCCGAAATATTTAAAATTGCATCATCGACTGACCTTGAATGACCTTAAACGACTTTAACCCCCCGATGTTTTTTGTGCGGCTTGAGGTGCTCCACAAGATGGTTGAAAAAAATGTACCATTCCATTTTGAAAAGTGGAGTTGACCTAGACGTAGATTCAGCGCCTCCATCGACGAAAAAACATAATTTTTTGCAGTTCAGGCCAAGCGTCACGTTCACGTCATTCAGCCCAGTATGACGGCCTTCTCGGGCATTGAAACTTTTGTCTGAAACATTTTTGGATATGACGAATAGTTTGAGTGCTCTCTAATTATCACAATGATATTAACTAATTGATATAGTTTATGTGATACAACAAGTAATTAAAGGAATTCATTAGGTCTCATGACACCGCAAAAAATCCATTCAGAAGGCCAGGGAATGACGGATTACGATACAAAATCATTGTGATAGAACTCCCAGTGAAGTATTTCAATTTACTTTGGACTTGTGAAATAATCTACTGAATATTCTAAAAAATATATTTGAAACAAATAGGATCGTAGTAAAAAAAACCTGTTTGATTAAAATAGATCCTATTTAAATTAAATATTTTTTCGACCGTGCAATGAAGAATGTGATGAGATGGCGATTGCCGAAGCACCAGTGAACTTCTCTCTTTGGACTGCATGTCAGGCCTTCATTTTTCACCCTGATCAAGCCTCGATTTTTTACCCTGATCAGACCGAAATCAGGGAAAGAGTCACAAAAATGATCAGAGCTTGATAAAAAATCCTGATCGAGGCATGAAGAAAAAATCAGGATGCCTGTTCAGGTATTTATTGTAGCCGGAGCAGGATTTCTACTCGGGTAGTTGATATCCTCATTCATCGTACCGCAGCCTCCCACGGCAAATTCCCAAAACTTTTCCCAATCGAGTTCGCTATTGAAGGAGAAATACCTGCCCTTGTCGATACATCGGACAAATTCGTTACGCGCGTCGCGCGGTAATGACCAAACGGGGCAAAATCGCCCGCTCGTCGAATAAACTTTTTGAATTAATTAGCGCGCATCTGAGCGTGAAAAAGCCGCTCGTATACATCGCCCGAAACAAATTGTTCGTTAAACGAGCGTGGCTTTGACGAGAGCATTGCAGGCTGGGGTTAGCGCGTTGCAAATGCGGAAATCGGAAAGTCGAGACGAAAATGCCAAATGGGAGTGTGAGCAGAGCGGAAATGGTGGGACGAGTTTCGACTGCTGAAGGTGGAGAAAGCTCTTGCAACATCTCGAGATCCAACGAGAGTAGAGCCAAATGCAAATTATTTTAATCCGCGACAGATTCAACCGTCCCGCGAGCCTCCTAATCCAGTGGACCTCCAACGACTGGCGAGACCTGAAGGCGCAGAAAAAATAGTGCACGGTCGTTAATTTTCTTTTTCCCCGACGTTCAAGCTCGATGTATACTCTTCCGAGCTTTTACGATATCTTCTCATTGAATTTCATTTTAGACTCGTCACTTCCGTATTTTGACCACTTACACTGCAAAAACTAGACGTGTTTGACGTGTGTTCAAATTATGTGGAAGTAACACAACATTGTATGTTGCGTGTCTAGCCGAAGGCTAGACACGCGTTGCCATGTTAATTCTACACACTTATGCAATTTGGTAACACGTAATACGTTACAATTACACACTCAAGGCCACAGGCCACAGCAACGGGTATAAAATCATGTGCGAATTTAACCATTTTTTTCGTACGAAAAATGATTAACTCATGAAATTCATTACACTACTATTTAGTATGAATATCAAGCTGTTAGAAAAAATATATTTTTTTTTTTTCGATGTACAAAATCGAAGACTACTAATATTTTCTTTTATCTTTTTTTTAGGCACTCCGCGGCGTGACATTTAGCATCCACGATTTTTTACCTACCCGGGAAAAAAAACTTCATGACTGAGTGGATATGTTCATATATGTTACAGATATTGTCATATATGTTTCAGATATTGTCATACATGTATCAGATATATTTATATCTGACATTTTACAGTATCATATATGATGAAGTCTGATCATATTCCACATCACATATGCATATAGAAGATCATATCTGATCAAATACAGTATCTGGCCTGACCATATATGAACTCATATCTGTTTATATCTGGCTAAGTACCAAGGCGAGTTGGTACCGTAAATTCGGATCTGAACATACATGATGTGATATGTGAACGTATCTGTTCGTATAAGATCATTTCCGATCAAATGCGGTACCAGACTCCGCTATATAGATCACATATATGTTTTTATCTAGTCAGGTACCAAGGCGAGTTGGCAGCGTGAAACCATATCTCAACATATATGATGTGACATATGAGCAGGCACGTTCATATAAAATGGTATCCCATCAGATACGATACCAAACCTGGAAAATATACGAAGTCTTATAAACTCATACCTTGTCGTATATGCAGTTCAGTTGTTCACACATGAAAACATCTGAATATATGAAACGATATATGAGGATATGATACGATATCCGATCAGATATGGCACCTCACCTGACTATTATATGTGATCATGTGAGTTACTATAATATTATTAATTATTAACATGTCAAGTGATGACGTGTTACTAATCCCGCTCTATATATGTGAACATTTTAATATCTTCATGACTGCATTAACAAGATTTGATCTGTCTCAACAAGGTAAAATTTGCTCTGATATAGTCGAAGTCATACCTGGTCTGATGGTTCAGATAAACTATGAGTCTATCATATGGGCAGGTCTATTGTTCATAGATGTCCAGGTCTACTGGGATCCACGGTATTTTATTCTTATACGGACAGACAGATCTGGTCCAATAAGATTATATTTGTCTGACATGATCAGATCTGGCCCAATATTTAAAATCAGATCTACCTGACATGATCAGATCTGGCCCAATAAAATCAGATCTGGCCCAACAAGATCAGATCTTGCCTGGGGATTGGATTTGGTCAGACCTGCTGCGATATGGACGGGTCTGCTCTCAAAATTATCAAAATGGCTCTGATATGATCATACATGCTCAGATATAAGCATACATGATCTGTCATGACACTACATGAACAGATATTGCCAATTTTCTTGTCTGATCATATCTGATTCTACAGATATGATTCAGATATATTCAGATATGAACTTTTTTTCTCGGGTAGAACAAAAAATAAAAATTCTCGTCAATCTACATTAGAATACCTAGAGAAGTACGTGCGGAATTAAAAAAATATTGTTTTATTCAAAAATTGTAGGTATTTGAACTTAAGAAATGAATTTTCAGTGAAAAATTTCGTTATAACTGCTCATAATCTGCTTATAAAGCGAAAAGTTTTCGATTAAATAGAAATTCCGTACGTACTCCTCTGCGAAATGCAATTAGGAACATAACTTTTAAATTTGAAGTAAATCGAGTGAAAATTGTTGAAGTTATTTGTCACGCCAATTGGAAAAAAGATGTTTCGAGAAATATCGAGTAGTCGGCCGTTTTTTACATCGAAACAAAAAAATATATATATATATATATTCAAACAGCTTAATATCCATACTAAATAGAGGTGTAATTAATTTTGTGAGTGATTTACTTTTTCATACGAAAAAAAATTGTTAAATTCGCACATGATTTTATACCCGTTACTGTGGCCTAAAGCCTTAATGCGTTAAAATGACACACGTGAGTGCGCAATTTTTACGCAATAAATTATTAAACTCCTTCGTAGCTGTCCCCATCAATAACATGCTTGTTCGAACACACATGAAGCGTGTAGAATCAACATACAAGACGCATATTTATACACATTGGACTAAATAACACACGTTGATAACAACACACGAGTAAAAATAACACGGGATGAAGCAACACAGTTTAAGCCTTAGTAGTCACACTTAGCTAGAATCACGTTATTGTCATACTGGGTCCATGGGACCCAGGTGTTTTTAAATTGTTATAAATATTGAAATAATGCATTGAGCGATATGAAAAAAATGGTGAGGTATAATTTGAACCTTGTTTAATACAAGGATATTGGTTAGAAATCAAAAATTGAATTTTAAATATGCACGAAAAATTATGCAAAAAAAACGTGTAAAATGACTTTTTTACAAAAATTGCTGTAACTTGTAATTATTGACAAAAAAAATGTTTTTATAATCTGGAAACAATGTACTTTGAAATAGACATAGCGGTTTCTGTGGACTTTTCAAAAAGTATATTTATTTCATCCAACGCAGGTGCAATTTAGAAGGAAAGAATGAAACGCTTAGCAGTATAAAAAAATGTATGTTTTATTGGGGAAAAAAGTTGTACGGCATCAAAATAATTTGTTTGGGTCCCGTGGACCCGGTGTGACTATTAAAGGTTAAGTGTGTTAATTGCGAGTTATTGATAATATGTTTTAAAAATCACCTTCGTTACGGCACCACGTGAAACTCATTGGTTGATTTGAGATCGATTGATTAACCGGTTAATTGAAAACCACATTTGGTCTTCACTTTTTGTTTCATTTATACATCATTTTTGAGTTTTTCACATGGAAGACCCTGAAATTGGAATCTATTTTCCAAAATCTCGATAGCTGCATTGAATCTTTAGCGACGTATTTTTGTCTCGAGGCTACTGGCTCTACGAAGTACTGTTGATTTCAGTTCGATAAGTGCACATATTTGACGATAAAAAAGGCCCTTAATACCCCAACATCGTACACACTTTAAAACCATGACAAAATACTCGATAATTCCATTTCCATCCCCGTTTCGCGATACGTCAAAATCGCAAAAATCAGCCCAAAAATCCACCGAAAAAGTTACCAAAAAATCCATATAAAAAAATGTCTCCCGAAAATCCTCAAGATCGAAAATTCCGCCACATTTCTCGAATTAGCCTTTCCCGGTTGATATTCAAATATTGCTATTCCTGACTTTCCGCCACTCAGGGATTTCCTTCACACACGAATAGATATAAAAATTAATTAAACCAACAAATCCTCGCGGGAAGAGAACGAAAATTAGAATGCAAAAGAAAAAAGAAAAAAAAAAGGAATGAATATTTCGCACCTTTTCAGTCTCTCTGGGAGATGATAATTTCATCGAGCCGTCCCTCCGTGGCTGGCGAAATGTGCAAATACAGGAGCAGCGCGTGCGTCAACTTTTTTACTCTTCACAAAATTAAATTCGAGGCTCGGAGATAAAAGACGTTCCGTTTATTCCATTTCATTTTTTTCACATGCATAACGATATAAATGTAGGCTTATATATTTATATATGTACATTTTTAAAAATCATTCCACACGCACCCTTTGTTGTGCCCTTTCTAGTTCCGCCTTTTGCCCTTTTTTTCTCCATAATTTTTCCCCCTAATTTTGACGAGCCCCCCAATTATTTTAAGATTTTTAACTATGCACAGCTACGAGAGAAAAAATGTTTCGCATATGAAACTATTTTTTGTTGTTTTTTGTTTAATTTTATTTGGAAAACGTGATCTTCATATATATGACCAGGATGAGAATCCTCTCAACCGATACGACGTCTCGCCTCGTGCATATGCACGAGTTTATGTACCTCCAAGTATATTATCCATTGAGCATACGCGTGAGCAAAGTAATTACTTTTGCGCCAGAGGAGCGAAGAAGGATGATAAGATGGACCGGCGTCGGATGGGGGAAATAACAATAACGATAACGCCCCTCACCGTTAATGCAGGACATAAATAATGCTTCGTACAGAGTCGGCGAGATAAAGAGGGGAAAAAAAAAAACGACACGCAGCATCTCGGGAAGAATTCTTACGCTGGACCGTGGGGCGCAGAGTGAGAGAGGCGACGACAATTGAGAAATATGGTAGCTGCAGATCTTCATGACTTGAGAGCCTCAGAGAAAGGGGCGGGGGCTGGGGGGTGCAAGAAAAGTTTTCATCCGAGCGGGAAAGCTCATTTTTCAAACATGTTAAGCGTACTATCTCGCCGAGCATATATTGAGCTATCGTATTATGGGAAATGCATTCGCTTCTTTTTTTCTTCTTATATTTTTCTTAAGTATTTGGTCGATTTTTAAATTGACGAGAAGTGGTTTAAAATTTTGTTACGGGTGATAATATTTGTTTTTAATTAATCGTATCTTCGGGGGCAAAAAAATATGTTTGCGGCGAAAATAGTAGGCTGCGTGTTGTCTGTGATTGCAAAAACTTTAGTCATGGTTGCAAGGGATATTGAAGGCTCTATACTATTTAAAAGTTTGGAACTTGACTACCTCCAGGGCACAATTCATATTTACTCCAAATATTGGAGGTCAACAAGAAATTACATTTATGTATTTATTTATATATTTATTTGTTTGTTTATTTATTTATTTATTTATTTATTTATTTATTCGTTCCTTCTTTTTTTAAATATATATTTGTTAACTTTGTTGTTCCCGTAAAATAATTTAATCTTTCCAGTATTGGTACTACCGTCTGAGAGATGAAATTATTTGTTGCGAGAGACAACCTCAACAGCTCGACTCTTTTTGTGTGCTTTCGAAAAGGTTTCGAAAAAGTTGAGCACCAAAACATTTAACGAGGAGACTGCGGTCGCAAAAGTTGTTGGCTATTAAAAATTTTAACGGGCCACCATTACTGTTACCTCACTGCAAAAAAGGAAATATATATGAGGTATTCCACGTGAATCCGGTGGACTTTTTCCCTGACCGCCGCCAATTCGATTTATTTTTTTTATCTGATTCCATTCACTCTTAAAGACACCCTGAATTTTTTTTACATTTTTCGAAACAACCTCTAGTGAAAAAAAAAAATTCTGCGAAAAAAAACGCCCCAATTTAAAAATCTGAAAAAGTTCTCACAAATGCCTGATTATATGTAAACATGTCCAAGCTATCACCCGCAGTGGAAGCATTATTTTTTCTGCGCTTTCTCAGCCATTAACGTTAAAAAAAATCCGAAAAATTCAAGCACCGTTTACTTCGGGCAGATACTTAAATATTTTGATACCCACAATTATTTTTTTTTTTGACCATTTTTGAAAAACCATTTGGTTGTCCAAAAATGGTCAAAAAAATTCATGAATTTTTTCGATTGTTTTGTAACGTTATTCGCTCAGAAAGTACAGAAAACATCATAATTCCACTGCGGATGATAGCTTGAAAATTTTTACACATAATCGCGCATTTTTCGGAATTTTTCAGATTTTTAAATTGTAGCGATTTTTCGGAGAATTTTTTTTTACTAATAGTCGTTTCGAAAAATGTAAAAAAATGCGGGGTGTCTTTTAGACAATGGAATCAGATTTTTTTAAAATACTCGAATTGGCGGGGATCATGAAAAAGTCCACCGGATTCACGTGGAATACCTCATATATATGTGTGTGTATATATATATATATATATATATATATATATATATATATATATATATATATATATATATATATATATATGCAATCACATTTTATATACAATAAAAAATAATATAAAATAATAAAATCTAAATGAAAAATACTCATTGAGCAGGAGGCTTATAGAGAATTCGGGTATTTTGCAGCACGTACTTTTTTAATGAACTACGAAACTCCTTTGGCGGTTGTTCTGTATGTTGGGGTTTCATTTTTTATCAGAACGTTGCGTAGGATTCCGAAGCTTTTGCTTATTTTTTTGTTTGCCTTTTGAACGGTAGAGTCATAAAAAAAAGTATATTGCCCAACTAATGGGCGATTTATTTATATGTAAAACCGGTTTGCATTTATGTATATGCGGTAAAAATTCGATTTTCCACCGAGCACGCGAGGTCGAAAGAGATTTTTTTTTCAAACCGCGGTTTTCCGAAGTTACGCTCGCGGACCACAAAAAACACGTTTTTCATTCTCCGTTCCCACAAAAAATCGACTTGCTGTATTTGCTATTGGTTTTAATCACTGACGTGAATAATTCCGAAAACGATAGCTTCCATCATCCCCCGAGTCGTTTTATCCGTGAATCGAACGGGAAATTTATCGAGCTGCACTCGTCTGACGCTGAAGAGGGTATATTTCACTCGTTATAAAAATCCGGAAATCAAATATACCGAACATCGTTGAAGACAGATATTACTCCTCGCGTCCCTTCGTATTCCCTCCCGAGCCCTTTTCTCCCTCTTACTTCACACTTATTTCCTCATATTTGCTTACCTTCAATAATGATTTACTTTGTTTCACATTTTTGTAAACGACTTCGCAAAAAGAGCATCTAAAACTGACTTTCAAATTTGCGTATTTCCGTTTTCAGCCAAAGGATGATCCCCGTCAAAGACTCGTGAGATTATTCAGCCGAGGCTTGAGGAATTGTGGCCTGCGATGAAAATAAAAAGTTTTTTGAGGGGTTAGGCCACAGTAACGGGTATAAAATCATTTGCGAATTTAACCATTTTTTTCGTATGAAAAAGAAATTCACTCATAAAATTAATTACATATCTATTTAGTATGAATATCAAGCCATTAAAATTTTCTTTATTTTTTGTTTTTTCAATGTATAAAATGGGCGACTACTCGAAACTTCTCGAAATAGTTTTTTCCCCATTAGCGTGACAAATAACTTCAACAATTTTCGCTCGATTTACTTCCAATTAAAAAATTATGTTCCCAATTGCATTTCGCAGAGAAGTACGTACGGAATTTCTAATTAATCGAAACATTTCATTTTATGAGCAGTTTATGAGCAGTTATAACGAAATTTCTCACTGAAAATTCATTTCTTAAGTTCAAATACCTACAACTTTTGAACAAAACAATATTTTTAAATTCCGTACGTACTTCTCTAGATATTTTAATGTAGATTGACGAGAATTTTTGTTTTTCGTTCGAGGTAAAAAATTGTGGATGCTAAATGTCACGCCGGGGAGCGCCTAAAAAACGATAACAAAAGAAAATATTAGTAGTCGGCCATTTTTACATCGAAAAAAAATATGCTTATATTTTCTAACAGCTTGATATTCATATCATTGATTATCCTTGTTCTAATTATTTCGGCAACACTAACTTCTCCGACCAACCTCCACAAATGAGAAGGAAATTTCATTACCTTCCCTCGAAATTAGCCCTAAAAATCAGCCCTTGAAATCAGCTTGGCAAATTTGATCCCCGGTTCGGATCTCGCAATGAGGCACCGCGATCAAATATTTCGTTTGGCAACTTTTGGAGGGTTGAAAAAAGACTGTTTGTTTGCTCTGTTTCAAGGCTTACGAGGAACTGGAAAAGCTGCTGGGCAAACATCAGATATGCATCGCGGTGAAGGAAAAGTTGTCCAAGGATTCTGGGGTCGCCGAGGCTTACGTTTACGACAACATTGTGCAGAAACTGTTGACTAAGCCACGTGCCCGAGGTAGGTCGATTTTTCCACTTCATCTCATTTGATTCAGCTGAAAACGGTGATCTCCAAGTACTACCATGAAAATTCAACGTTCTCTTCATCGTGTAAATAGGATTGATTAGATCACTGCTCATTGAAAATATTGATCGCCAGACATATTTTAATGTGATAACAGAAACATATTCGCGACCTATTTACTTTTTAGACCCAACATTCCCCAGCTTTTCCGAACTTGCCTGAAAAGGTTAAGTTCGAAAATGTTAAATTAATAGAAATTTAAATGGCCTGAAAAATGTAATAGATTGATAGAATTTTAAAATTTTAATAATTTAAAATTAATAACAATTTAAATGGCTTAAAAATGTAGTAGCTTAAATTTATAAAGCCGGAGCACAAAACATTTTCCCTATCTCACCCTAGCTTTTCCCTAGTTTCCCCTTATTAAGTATAATACAGAAAATAGGGGGCTAGTTCTTCCCAAAATTACGATCAGCGACGAAAAAATCTCTAGGTGAAAATACCCTGGATATAAATTCCCTAGGGACCATGCACCTGGGGGGAATTCCCCAGGGAACTCCCGGGGCAAAAATGACCGAGAGGAAATTCCCCGGGGAAGTGTTCCCAGAGGAAATTCCCCAAGGAAAAATGTTCCTAAGGTAAATTCCCTAAGGGAAGGTCCCTTGGTGAAATTCCCTAGAGGAAATCTCTAGTTAAAATTTCCTGTAGGAAATCTCTAGGTAACATTCCTGAAGAAAAATACCACAAGGTAAATTCCCCTAGGAAAATGGCCTAAGTGAAATTCTCTTAGGCCATTTTCTTCCTAGGGGAATTTGCCCAGGGAAATTTCCTAAGAAAAAGTCTCCTATGTGAAAATACCCCGGGTACGAATTCCCTAGGGACCATGCACCTAGGGGAAATTCCCCGGGGACCTCCCAAGGCAAAAATGACCAAGAGGAAATTCCCCAGGGAAAGTGTACCTAGCGGAAATTCCCCAAGAAAAAAGTTCCCAGGGGAAATTCCCTAAGGGAAAGGTGCCTAGGTGAAATTCCCTAGGGGAAATCTCTAGTTGAAATTTCCTGTGGGAAATCTCTAGGTAACATTCCTTAGGAAAAATACCACAAGGTACATTCCCCTAGGAAAATGGCCTAAGTGAAATTCTCTTAGGCCATTTTCTCTTACTAGGGGAAGTTGCCCAGGGAAAATGCTCCAGGGAAATTTCCTAAGAAAAAGTCTCCTATGTGAAAATACCCCGGGTACGAATTCCCTAGGGACCATGCGCCTAGGGGAGATTCCCCGGGGACCTCCCAAGGCAAAAATGACCAAGAGGAAATTCCCCAGGGAAAGTGTACCTAGCGGAAACTCCCCAAGGAAAAGTATTCCTAGGGGAAATTCCCTAAGGGAAAGGTGCCTAGGTGAAATTCCCTAGGGGAAATCTCTAGTTGAAATTTCCTGTAGGAAATCTCTAGGTAACATTCCTCAGGAAAAATACCACAAGGTAAATTCCCCTAGGAAAATGACCTAAGTGAAATTCTCTTAGGCCATTTTCTCTTCCTAGGGGAAGTTGCCCACAGAAAATGCTCCGGGAAAATTTCCTAAGAAAAAGTCTCCTGTGTGAAAATACCCCGGGTACGAATTCCCTAGGGACCATGCACCTAGGGGAAATTGCCCGGGGACCTCCCAAGGCAAAAATGACCAAGAGGAAATTCCCCAGGGAAAAGTGTTCCTAGGGGAAATTCCCTAAGGGAAGGTCCCTTGGTGAAATTCCCTAGAGGAAATCTCTAGTTAAAATTTCCTGTAGGAAATCTCTAGGTAACATTCCTGAGGAAAAATGCCACAAGGTAAATTCCCCTAGGAAAATGGCCTAAGTGAAATTCTCTTAGGCCATTTTCTCTTCCTAGGGGAAGTTGCCCAGGGAAAATGCTCCAGGGAAATTTCCTAAGAAAAAGTCTCCTGTGTGAAAATACCCCGGGTACGAATTCCCTAGGGACCATGCACCTACGGGAAATTGCCCGGGACCTCCCAAGGCAAACATGACCAAGAGGAAATTCCCCAGGGAAAGTGTACCTAGCGGAAATTCCCCAAGGAAAAGTGTTCCTAGGGGAAATTCCCTAAGGGAAAAGTGCCTAGGTGAAATTCCCTAGGGGGAATCTCTAGTTGAAATTTCCTGTAGGAAATCTCTAGGTAACATTCTTTAGGAAAAATACCCCAAGGTAAATTCTCCTAGGAAAATGGCCTAAGTGAAATTCTCTAGGGAAAACCCTACATGCAAATTGGTAGGGGAAAAACTCGTCTTTTAAACAAATACAAATTCCGATTAAGTTATGTTGTGGGCCTTTTGAACAAGGGTGGCTGCAACAATAGTACGTTCAGAAAAAAGGATTTGACGGACGAAGGGGGGGTGGGAGATTTAAAGAAATCCCCGAAATGCGAATTCGCCTCGTAAGTATGTCTCTTCTGTAGCTCGCGAGAGTCGAGTTTCTCGAGCGAAAACGAAAAGAGCAAGAGAAAAGGAGAGACAGAGCGAGCCGAGTTTAATTATAAAAATCCATCGGCTCGGAGAGTGGATTTACGGATAGTAGCAGCGAGGCCATCCCATCCCGCAGATTTTCTTAATCGTTTTTATTCGATGGGGCAAAGTTGCGCGTGATAGAGGTAAAGCGGTCGCCGCCTGGCCGGCCTCGCGAATCAAGCCACCGCGTTCTTTCAGGACCGCTGCTGCTGCCATCGCTAATTCGGAAACAACGTTATACTGGGTGTTAGGAAGGGCGATGCAAAGCCTTAAGGGAGTGATAGGTCACCTCGTTAGAAACATTTCTAACCTAGGTTACCTTGGTCCAAAGTCTGAGGATTTCGAGTTAACGCGACAAGAATGATTTTTGGAAAACTTTCCAAAGTTAGGTACTAACTCGTTTACTTCTTATGGTAATGCTATTTTTTTTTAAGGCGTGAGGCCACCGTAACGGCTATAAAATCATGTGCGGATTTAACAATTTTTTTCGTATGAAAAAGTGATTCACTCATAAAATTAATGACACATCTATTTAGTATGAATATCAAGCTGTTGGAAAATATAAATATATTTTTTTTCGATGTAAAAAATGGCCGAGTACTAATATTTTTTGTTATCTTTTTTTAGGCACTCCGCGGCGTCACATTTAGCATCCACGATTGTTTACCTGGAACGAGAAACAAAAATTCTCGTTAATCTACATTAGAATACGTAGAGAAGTACGTACGAAATTAAAAAAATATTGTTTTATTCAAAAGTTGTCGGTATTTGAACTTAAGAAATGAATTTTCAGTGAAAAATTTCGTTATAACTGCTCATAAAATGAAAAGTTTTCGGTCAATCAGAATTTCCGTACGTACTTCTCTGCGAAATGCAATTAGGAACACAACTTTTAAATTTGAAATAAGTCAAGTGACAATTGTTGAAGTTATTTGTCACGCCAATTGAAGAAAAAGCTGTTTCGAGAAGTTTCGAGTAGTCGGCCATTTTGTACATCGAAAAAAAAATTTATATTTTCTACCAGCTTCATATTCATACTAAATAGATATGTAATTAATTTTATGAGTGAATGACTTTTTCATACGAAAAAAAATTGTTAAATTTGCACATGATTTTGTACCCGTTACTGTGGCCTTAAATGCTATTTTTTGAAGTTAATGCAATTTGTTTTAAATAACGTTTTTATAGAAGGTATTTTTATTTTTTGACGAGTTTTTAATTAATCACATCCCATTTAGTTATTTGTGTGAATACCAATTATTGTCTGTTTGAACATTGTGATCGAGTTCGTACCTAATTTTGGGTAATTTTCCAAAAATCATACTTACTGTGATAACTCGAAATCCTCAAACTTTGGCCTAGTACCCTAGGCTAGATATATTCCTAACGAGGTGACCTATCACCCCCTTCAGGCTTTGCATCGACCTTCCTAACACCCTGTATAACGTATAAAAGAACCAACGATGGCTTATACCTTCGAGAGGACTATAATTCGATCTTATCGCCGAGTTTGCGCGAGGGAAGACTTTTCAAAGGAAGAGAAAATGACAACGCGAGACTCCAAGGGTCGTGTTTCCTCATTCCTTTATTGCTGACGCAGAAATGATCGCGTTGCGCCAACAAACGACGAAACTAAAATTCGAGATCGATCTCTACACTCCTCACTTCATCGACTCTGCGAAACGTTAAAATTACACGCCGCACTATTTCTCGCGTTAAATGATGATTGTCAAATGAGGATTGTAGTATGAAAATGTTGTAATAATCATATTTCAATTAAGAATACATTTCAAAAGAAGTATTTCAGCCTCCAAATCAATTCGAACTCACATTGCGTGACCGGAAGACATCAACGAACGACGAGTACATCGAAAAGTTGCTATAAAAAATAAGACAACTCGACACAACATGTTTTTGTAGAAAATGAAAATTAAATATCGTTCGAATTCACGATAAAGGCTGATTATCAATCCTTTAATTATTCGCGTTATTCGTAATGTAGATAAACAATATTAAACTTCGAAAAACAATAATAATAATATTAAAATAGATAATCATCTTCATAGGAATAATGAGTATTATCAACAAACAATAGAAATTCGATATAATAATTAATAATATGGAGATTACGTTGTTTAGGCTTGTTTGAGTAATATTGATACTAACAATTGAAAAATAATGGCATCGATTATAATATTTAATAACGTGGAAATAACTTTGTTTGTGCTTATTTAGTAGTAATAATAATAATGATCGCTAAACTTAAGCAAATCCAAACAATAATAATAATTAATATGATTAAGCACATTATCAAAATTGATAACAATGTTGATAGGAATTATTAGTATTATAATTAAAAAATGATAGAAAGGATTATACTAATGATTTATATAGAAGTTACTTGCTTTAGGTTTATTTCAGTAATTTTAATAATAATAATTGAAAAAAATAGTAACGATTATAATAACGAATAATGTAGAAATCCGCTTGTGTTTATTTGGGTAGTGATAATAATAATAGATAGTATAATTATTGTCTGGAGCAATCAAATCGGATAATAAAAATCATAACAATAATAATAATAGCAGAAACAATAATTATAATGGTATAGCGATAATATAAAAACAACAATAAAAAAAACAATAACGAAAAATAATCATGATAATCATAAGAATTGATAATGTGTGTCTTTGGTCACATTTATTCGGCATCCGATAGGAATGAAAAGACCACAGAAAAATATTCGAGCTCGGTTTGATTCACTTATCTCTCAGTGAGCGACTTTTCGTGTGAAAAATAAATTTTGCCCGAATTCTCAAATTCTGGAGAGCAACCGAGCAGCCTCGAGAAAAGTTATTCGAATCCATCCCGAGACCCTTTTTTATTGCCGTCTCCGTTCTAAATTCAAATATCCTGCGTGAAGGACCATCCAATCACGAAAAAGTTCCCTCTCGTGCCTATGGAAGAGCACGTTGATGCGAACTTCTCCGGTGTGATACGAGTGCGTTCAATTTCTAAAGAGGACTCCTTCGAGGAAAGTTTCCTATTTTTTGTACGCTGCCCGTGGCATCAGGTAGGTACAAAGAGAAAAAAAGAGCTGGTAACGTCGAAGCCTCCCAAGTCGAACCCGAAGTTTCAAAAGTCGTTATAACTTGGACATGTTTTTAATTCTTTTTAAGGCTCCTACTCAAAATTTTGCTGAGGGGAAATGTCGAGTGTGGCTAATTTTGTGGAGTCGGAGAAAATGCGTTCAATTATTTTAAGGAGTTATGCCCAGTTGTGAAAGTCGAAAAAGCTTTCAACATTTTCGAAACCAATATATTTTGGCAGTATATCGTCTTATCTTATAAATATATAAAAGGCAAAGTCCTGACTGACCGACTCATCGTCTCCCAGCCTAAAGCCACTTAAGAAGGATTTTTTAAAATTCAACCCTTAATGGGAGAAAAGAGGTGGCAAAGTTTGTATGCGAATGCTTAAAAATCTGGTCGGCTTAAATTTTAATTCAAATTTGATATTTGTGCTTCTTAAGGGCGGGGCAAAGTATTAAAAATTTTTTTAATTTTTTAAATGAATGCATAATATATCAAGAATATTGTGTTAAAATTTCAAGTCGATCGGAGTAAAATTGACGAAGTTATGAGTATTTGAGCGTCTATTGCTCCATGCCGGGTTTTATACCTGGGCGGCAGCTGCGCGGCGCGCTATTGTATTTTTCGACCCCGAATAAATTTCGAGCTATTAAGACAGCAAAGAAGAAAGAGTTTTGCGTAGACAAACGCAAAAAGATGCTCTCGATCATCTTGATGGAAGCCTTTTGCTCTACGGACCTGGCATCGACGACTTTGAGTGAGTATAAGAAAATTATCGAGTTTTATTTTGAATTTCTAAAAATTCAAAGATAATTGAAAAATCTGAAAAAATTCATACGTATTCAGAAAAATGAACGAATCACGAAAAAAATTGGGTTGCGGGGAAATTTGTTGGCTAATTTTTTTTTTTATCATTTTGTTAATAACATTTTGGAATTGTTATTATGCAAAATTAATCTTTTGAGTACCTTTAATATGCATGAATTTTCTCAGATTTTTATGCAATCGAGAAGTGTTCTCAAACTTATGTGCAATGAGCGCTAAGCGACCAAACTCTTCTGCGTTTTTCAAACCGTTTTTCTGAGACTTGTCATATTTGAAGTCCGTGTGCACGATAAGTCAAAATCTACTGGACCAATCGCTTTGAAATTTTGCACAGTACTTCTTCACATAATTCACCAGGTATTGTCGAGAGCTTTTTTGTTTTTTTCAATAATTACTAATTTTTCAACAACAAATTAGCCGATTTTTTTTAGCAAAAATCGGGTTTTTGGCTCCCAAGTGCTACGAAATATCGAAAAATCGAAAAAAAAAAAAAATACTCCCGTCATTACCTCGAGAAACATCTCCTTTAACAAATGCATTTTGATTTTTTTGTTTCAGATGATTCTGTTGCGAGTCATGGTGCACACCGCAAACCAACTTTTTTTCGAGGCGCCTCCGGGGTTTAATTTTCACTCGCTCAATTTTGAATATTTTGCAATGCAAATTTAGGAGAATGTTGTTCAAATGTTACTTTATTATATGTAAATTTTTCAATAAACGAACACTATTCGTTACGCCAAAAAAAATCTTAAAAACATGCCTTTTTTTCGCCGAATTAACTTCACCCTGCCCTTAACACAATTAATGAAACACCTATTTCGGCGTTTTTAGGAATTCAACCGCTGAGGGGAGAAAAGGGATGACAAAGTTTGGAGGGAAAATGAAAAAAATCTGGTCCGAAGATTAACTTGAAACTTAGTATTAATGATCTTCAACACGATTAATAAAATATCCATTTCAGTGTTTTGCTAAATTCCACCCTTAAAGGAAAGGGGGTGGCAAAGTTTGTACGGAGAATAAAAAAATGGTCAAATTTACTTGAAACTGTATAACTGCTCCTAGATACAATGAATGAAATTTCAGCATTTTTGGAAATTGAATCCTCAAGGGGAAAAGGGGGTAGTAAATTTTGTATGGTAAAATAAATATCTGGTCAGATTTACGTGAAACTTAGTACCAATGTCCTTCAACACAATTATTCGTGTTCCGTAATGAAACATTTCAGGGGAGCATCCAACACAAGTCTACGCGAGCGAAGCCGCGGGCGGCTTATAAATGTTCCCTGAAAATATCAAGGTGGTTGGGTCGAAATTGACAGATTTATCGGTTTTTATGTCGACGCCTGTCGGAACGCTCGGCGTGTCGTTTGAAACTTCAAACGCTTTTTTCTCGAAAGTACGTTTTCAAAGTCGGTGAGAAAAATATCTGAAAAACTAGTGCATCGATCTTTCTGAAATTTGATCGAAAAATCGAGTCTCTTACATGGAACAAGGGCTATTTTGTTTTAATTTGATATTTCGGAAATTCCTTTGATTAATCATATGATAAACTATTATACTACCGAAATCTGTTTGATTTTTTTATATTAGATGACTTGGTTCAGAAGAGCTCGGCTGTGAATCGATTGTAATTAAATATTTTTACAAACAAAAATGGGGCCGGGATGAAATTCCAAACTTTGAATGATCAGAACGCTCAAAACTCCGAAAGATTAAAACTCCGAAAGAATTTTACACGAAAGACCAAAACTCTGAAAATATGAACGACGTCAAAATAATACGGCTATGGAAGTTCTAAAAGTTTCAAAATTTTCAACAAATCGACGAATAATTTTGAGAATTTTTTTGATTAAGAAGTAATTTTGCGTCATTCTTTTAATTTCTCTAGACCATGTTATACGTTCTACATAATGTACAGTTAACTGTGTAGACTTTCACTGGCATGATCTTGACGAATCTTGTAATTTCGGAACATTAAAATTGGGAATTTTAATCCGTCGGCGCATTCAAAGTTCGGAATTTCAACCCAGCCTCCATGTCAAGATCATGCCAGCGAAAGTCTACACAATTGACTGTAAATTATGTAGAACGTATAACATTGTCTAGACCAATTTCAAAATTGACGCAAAATCACTTCTTAATAAATAAAAAATTTTGAAATAATTCGTCGATTTATTGAAAATGTTGAACTTTTAAAACTTCCATAGCCGAATTATTTTGACGGTGTTCAGATTTTCGGAGTTTTGGTCTTTCGTGTAAAATTCTTTCGGAGTTTTGAGCGTTCTGATCATTCAAAGTTCGGAATTTCAACCCGGCCCCGTATTGAATTTCGGAATATTAAAATTCGGAATTTTAAGCCGTCGGAGCATATAAAGTTCGGAATTTCAACCCGGCCCCAAAAAAATTGCAAAGTGTTCTTTAGATGATACTTTTTCAAATGCCTAATTTTTGAATAAATTCATCATGGAGATTTCTCTTTAAAAAAATGCCCAAAATGACCTAGTTTCGACTGTTCCAACTAGGCACAACCCTCTGATTGATAGAAAAAATAATCCAGGTTCTTCTTTTCTTTTGCCTTCTGAAAAAATGCACATCGACGAAGAAAAAAAAATCCCTCGGCCAATTTCATCCGGAAATAATGCTAATATCCAATTAAAACCAAAACGTGAGCGAAATATTTCGTATGCCGTCACTAAAAAAGAAAAATAACGCCGAAACTTTGCCACGATTGTGCGAGGCCCTACGAGTATCTCGACGACAATTTACCATTTTTAATCCAAAGTGAAACAAAGGCCTCATTTATCCGCGACCGGTGAAAAGGGAGTACAAAGGGAGCTGAAAATGCGTATGCCTGGTGGATCGCGATTCGGACTTTTTTTCGCGTCTTCCTTTGAAGCGATATCGGATCGCTGGACTGGCGCGAAAAAGAAATAAAAATTCCGTCACCACGAATGAAAGACAAATAGCGGCAAAAGGAACAAAAAAAAAGAGGAAAAGAACCAGCACAAGATGAAAACACGAGTAAGCTGGAGAGGATGAGGTAGGCAGCTGGGTTTTGAAAAAAAAAACTCGCTTCTTTTCTTTTTTTTTTCACCCTCGTAAGAGAAACTCTCGCCCGAGACAGAGAGAGAGAGAAACTTCCAGGAAGAAAGCTCCTTTTTATCGGAAATTCTTCGTCGAGTACATAGGGAAGTCCTAATCGCGACCGGGACGGCGCAATTATTTTGAGCCCTAAAGACCGACGATACACGACTAGTCTCTGAGCACCCTCCGGCTCATTATAAACGGCGAGGGATGGGGGTTGAAACAACGGAGGAAGAAAAAGTTTTCCTCGTGCCTCAGCTCTGTACAAACTATAAACAATAACAGCTTCGGGAAGTTTAACTCTAGTACTATTTCGCTTCGAGTCTCTTAAGACGAAATGACGTACGATTACGATGGTGAAAAAAAAAAAAAAATCCACGACAGGTGCACTACAAAAACCAGGCGTGTTTGACGTGTGTTCAAAGTATGTAAAAGTAACACAACATAAGGCTAGACACGCGTCGCCGTGTTGATTGTTAGTCCAGTCGAGATAGGTCTAAAATTCGATTAACCTGGAATTAATTCCGGGCTTCGATTTTCTTTTTTTACACTTAGGGGGGCGTTGTTGGTAGTGTGAATCTCGATTTTCGGGAAAATCCCCCTGGTGCGTTTGCCGCCGTCTTGATTTGAAGAGAGAATTTTTGTTTTTCGAATAACTCGCTTAATTTCAACCTTAGAGTGAAAATGATCATGTCAAAAGTTGCGGAAAATGTAATTCTCCACAAGTTGGGTAATTATAATGTTTACCCTAGAATCGATATTTACAGAGTTACACTGCAAATAGGGGTAAAAAGTTCACCCCTAAATTAAGTATAATTCCGAAAATATTGATCCTAGGGTAAAAATGGTACTGACCAAAGTTGAAGAAAATAAAATTTCCTACCCGATTACTCCTTACCATTTTTACGATAAATTTGATAATAAACGAAATAACTGAACATAAAAAAAAAGTTCACCCCTAAATTAAGTATAAGTCCGAAAATATTGATCCAAGGGTAAAAACGCTAATAACCAAAGTTGGAGGAAATAAAACTTCCTATGTGATTATTTGTTACCATTTTTACAATAAACTTGATAATAAACGAGATAAGTTTTTAAAAAAACGTTTTTTACCCCTTTTAGCAGTCTAACTCTATAAATATCGATCCTAGGGTAAAAATTATAATCACCAAACTTGTGGAGAATTACATTTCCCACAACTTTGAATATAATCATTTTCACTCTAAGGGTGAAAATAAGCGAGTTATTCGAAAAACAAAAAAAAATCCCTCTTCAAATCAAGATGCCGGCAAACGCACCAGCGGGATTTTCCCGAAAATCGAGATTTATACTACCAACCACCCCCCCCCCCCCCTAAGTATAAAAAAAGAAAATCGAAGCCCGGAATTAATTCCAGGTGAAATCCTATTTCGACTGGACTATCTACACACTTATGCATTCGGTAACACGTAATTGCATTACAATTACACACGTAATGCGTTAAAATTATACACGTGAGTCCGCAATTTTTACGCATTAAGGGGTTACGCCACAGTAAAGAGTATAAAATCATGTGAGAATTTAACAATTTTGTTTCGTGTGAAAAAATGATTCGCTTACAAAATTAATTACACATCTATTTAGTATGAATATCAAGCTGTTAAAATTTGTTTCGATGTACAAAATGGTCGACTACTAATTTTTTCTTTTGTTATCTTTTTTTAGGCGCTCCGCGGAGTGACATTTAGCATCCACAATTTTTCACGTAGAACGAAAAACAAAACTCTCGTCAATCTACATTAGAATACCTAGAGAAGTAAGGTAAATTTCCCAAGTATTGAACAGGTCCGAACTATTGAACACTATCTTGTATTTTTATTATTTCTCATTCATCTGCATGCATTTACTTATTTATAAATATTTCATTACATATATGGAACTTTTAGCTTCCGAAATGTTACCTTGCTTGTGCAAAAAAGCTTTAATTAATAAAGCAAAAAATTATTTAATCAGAAACGGTGACCCGATTTGACATCTCGTGGTAACTGCTTATCGTTTTTGCTAAGACGCTCCGCTTCATGCGTAAGGGCATAAAAAAATTCAAAAACTGTCGCATCTCGAAAAGTAAAGGCGTTTCAGGTTCCTCAGTAAATTTCTGACAAATAAAATGTTTTATGAAAATTTTTTATTTAATTATTCGTTAAAGAATACGGTGTTCGATCATTGTGACATAGAAAATGCAGTGTGTCCCAATTATTGAACACTCGAATTCTCCAAGATAGCGTCATTGAACCCATCGAGACCGTTAACGCGTGACAGATCGCGTGAATCGGATTTATTCAAACAAAAACTGTAAGTTCCTGAATAAACTTACCTTTATTCTTTTAATAATAACTCTAAGATCGTCAAATATATTTTTCATTTGTATTTTCGTGCAATAAACGTAAAAAGGAAAGTAAAAAGAGAATATAACCTAAATGTAACCTAAAAATACGAATGTACTGTTCAATATTTTTTGCTCTCCGATATTTCATGGAGCCAAGCTGCGACAAAATCAAACAAAAACAGAACATAAAAACGAGGAAGCTGAAAAGAAAAATAAAATAAAGTTCGAGTTGAAAAGCAAAAATAAACCAAATGCGAATGAACCAAAAACCTGTCAAAAGAGACTAAATATATATTTTTGTATTTTTACATGATTAATGCTTTTACATGATTTTGCTTTTATTTCTTAATATTGTACCCAAAATAATATTGTCAGAACGGAAAAAGAATTCTCGAGAGTGTTCAATAACTGGGACATGCCTGTTCAATATTAGGGACATAGGCACTTCCAGTGCTCAATAATTGGGACATTTGCATGCTTCACATTGTTATTCTTTTTTTTTCATTTGAAACCATTTAAAAATAATTTGAAGGGTGATTTTTCAAAACTAAAAATATCAAAGTATCATTTGAACATGAAAGCGATGGTTTTTCTGGATTTTATATTTTTTTTCTCACCGAATTGAATCCCCCAGTTTCTTAGCTGTTTAATAATTGGGACATTTACCTTACGTGCGGAATTCGAAAAATATTGTTTTATTCAAAAGTTGTAGGTATTTGAATGTTATTGCAGTTGTAGGAATGAATTTTTAGTGAAAAATTTCGTATAAAAGTACGAATAAAATGAAAATTTTTCGATTAATCAGAAATTCCGTACGTACTTCTCTGCGAAATGCAATTAGGAACATAATTTTTTAATTTGAAGTAAATCGAGTGAAAATTGTTGAAGTTATTTGTCACGCCAATTGGAAAAAAGCTGTTTCGAGAAAAACGCGTTTAAAATTTTACATAGGCCTCTGGCCATGTCAGAGGTGGGCTTACGTTATTTGCTCAAAGTCCGTGAAAAAAGGTCTTTTTTTGCCGAAAATAGAAAGATCGAATAGTAACTTATTCTTATGATGATAAAGTATCGTTTTAGCGAGAAAAAAAATCAATTTTTTGAAAATTCTATTGTGGCCTTATCCCTTAAATTAATACACACCTTCGTAGCAGTCTTCATCAATAACGCGCTTATTCGAACACACATAAAGCGTGCAGAATCAACATACAAGATGCATATTTACACACATTGGACTAAACAACCCACGTTAATAGCAACACACGAGCAAAAATAACACGGGAAAAAGCAACACAGTTTAAGTGTGTTAATCGCGAATTATTGATCATATGTTTTAAAAATCACCTTGGTTACGGCATCACGTGAAACTCATTAGTAGATTTGACATCGATTGATTAACCGGTTAATTGAAGACCACATTTGGTCGTAACTTTTTGTTTCATTTATAGATCATTTTTGAGTTTGTCACGTGGAAGAACCTGAAATTGGAATCTATTTTCCAAAATCTCGATAGCTGCATTGAATCTGTAACGACGTATTTTTCATTCGAGGCCATCACCGACAAGCAAAAAGCGGCCGTCATCGTGAAGCTTTATGAGAAACTAGCCTATGCGAAGACAAGTAAAACAGTGACACCTCTCACACATACTACAGAGTAATATATAAGTACCCCCATGGAAATTTATGTATGAAAAATATATGCAGAAAATATATGCTACACACACACACACACACACACACACATATATATATATATATATATATATATATCGGTCGCATATATAGTGACGAAAAATATAATAATACGTATATATTCAGTATATATGCACCAAATATATGACGCATACATGACCCAAATATTTTCGATATATTTTTCTGACCAAAAAAATATATGCTACGTATAAACACTATATATGATGCATATATGAGGCATATACGACGCATATATTTTCGATATATTTCCAATCTATTTTTTTGTCAGAAAAATACATTAAAAATGTATGCATCATATATGACGCATACATTTTTTATGCATATTCCTGACAAGAAATATATGCTGTGTATAAACACTATTACAGTTAAACTTAATGAAACTTAAAACTTAAACTTAAAAAAACTTAACTTACAGTTAAAGTACACTATGACATATAAACACTATATGCAGATATGCTATGCATATCTGTATATATGTGGTATGTATGCAGTGTGTATACAACATTTATGCTAAATATATGTGGTAAATATGCAGGGTAAATGCTGCATATATCATTGATATATGATACATTGATATACAGTAATACGACGCATATACATCTCATATATAAAAACGTTACGAAAATAAGAATTTGGCACATATATGCAACATATATTTTCAATATATGGCATACATTTCACATATATTACAATTAATAAATTCGCAGAATATTTTTGCGTATATAAATTTCCATGGGGGTACCTACTGTTGATTTCAGTTCAATAAATGCATACATTTTGACGATAAAAAGCTTTTGTTATTCAATCAATTATGCCGACGTATCACATGTATATACAATACTGCGAAAATAAGTGTGTTGTTTTTATACACTTTGAGTCCGTAAATGGCTATAGTCACATTTGACACGTTTCAACGTACGTAAGAAAATAACACACGTGAGTGTGTTGTTTGAACGCATATATCCGTGTTATTTTGCACACACGTTAAAACGTGTAAAAAGTGTCTACAGCCATTTACACACCTAAAGCGTGTAAAAACAACGCATTTGCTTTTGCAGTGTGTGCCGAATTTTTTTCGAAAACGTCTGAACGAAATTACTTGAACTTTTCGCAGTCTACGTCCCATTGCTGCAGGAAGGACCTTTGAGTGCAGAATATTCGTGTCTTTGAAGAAAATGATTAGCGATCAATTTATCCCCACACGGAAATAAAATATATGTAAAAACATGTTTTTCGATATATTAAAAAAGGATGTAAAATATATTTCAGATATATATTATCCATCTTAGATATAGATTAGATATATGCAATATATACGGGAAATGCATTAAAAATATATTCGCGATATCAAAGTTTTCGCCGAAAATAGATCTTCAGAATATATATAAAAATATATATGTTGGATAGGCGGTTACGTATATTCGAACTATATTGAAAATATACTTACAATGTACTCAAATTACCCTCAAAATATACTACACATGTATTTTAACTGTATTCGACTTATAATTGAAATATACTTTAAATGTATTTAAACTGCATTTAAAATATACACGATATATGTTCACGCTCCGTTTAAAATATACTTGAAATATGTTCATACTACATTTCAAATATTATTGAAATATATTCAACGTGTATTTAAGATATACTTGAAATATATTTAAACTATACTTGAAATATTCTTAAAATTTTTTTTATGACGTTATTTACATTATTGCACCATTTTACGATATTTTTTTCTTGTCCTTAATTACGATTATGGTGTTTGCGGTTCAAATATATTGATGGTTCAAATTTAAATTATATCAGACGCTTACACGCCGTAAGGTGGTTTCGAACCCGGGACCTCTGAGTGATGAGCTGGGACGTTCCCCACTGAGCTAGTTCTACTTGTTAAATTAACTTTCGTATCGTCTACATATCGTACAATACACAGAGTTAGTTTATTGAGAAATGTGTGGATTTACAAGAGTAACTAACATTATCGGATCAATTACTTAATTGCGTTCGCATAGAGAGCGATAATCGAATAGAATTACGAGATTACATAACCTTCAATTTTTTTGTCCGATCATTTATTCCGGCTAGTGCGGCTAGGTCTTCGCCTGATACCGACTTGAAGATGTTTTTCATTTGCAACGTCATCTGTTACTCAAGTTGCTTAACCAACCATATTTAAAATATATAAAACATACATTCAGTTTGTATGTTTGATATATTTAAGATGTATCTTAAATGGATTTATATTTATATATCGTATAGATTTTTAATCATATCCAAAATTAGACTTGACATATCCAACTTTTCGTACAAAATGTATTTAATATATGTTTTATGTGTCTTTCGATATATTTTTTATATATTTTATTTCCATGTGGGTCATGAGAGACTGAAACCGAAAAAGCTCGGGGAAGGTACTTCCGGTTGCGCTGATCGCCGATCGAAGAGATACTCGACCTGGCCACCATGGAAACGCACATTTTGACACTCGATAGGTTGCATTCCGTAAAAAAAATGAGCGAGAATGATTGCGAAAACTGACAGACAGGCAATCGCTGATAATCGTGACACATTTTATACGCATAGACTGCAGGGGTTAAATCGAGAGATAGGACGTGATGTTACATCGGTAAAAACTAATGGAACTAGTAGAAATCGCACTGCAACCCAAACCCAACTCCCTTCCTTTGATGAAACTTCTCCCGAGTGAAAAAAATTCAACGCCACATACCGCAAAATGCGAAGCTCGTCGAGCGCTGGACTGTTGTTGGCTATTCATTAATTCTGTGGCAGAATTACTCTTAAAAAAAACACATAAAAATTAAAAAGCGTGAAACTCTCCTTTGAAATTTTCTTCTGATAAAAATTCCTCAAAATTAAAAAGCATGAAATTCTCGTTCAAAGTATTCTTTTGATAAAAATTCTTCGAAATTAAACAGCGTAAAACTCCCCTTTGAAGTACTCATCTACCAAAAATTTCTGATAATTGAAACGCGTAAAATGCTTCGTTAAAATATTCTTTCGATAAGAATGCCTCAAAATTAACAAGCGTAGAATTCTCTTTCGAAACGTTCTCGTAATAAAAATTCCTCAAAATTAAGAAGCGTAAGATTCTCGTTTACAATATATTGTTAAAAAACACACAAGTGGAAAAAAGCGTAAAATTTAACTTGAAAGCAATCGCCAATTAATTTGTATGGACTGCACCTGAAGAAATGGAGCTCCGTAACTACAGCCGAAATGCACGGACCCTCGCGTGGTGATTTCTTTCGAGCCCGAAAGTTGTAAAAAGTTAAATCGAACAGGAGCAAAATTCAACCTCAAGTAGTTCAGGTTGTCAACATCCTGTTTTTTTTTGTTTTTTTTTCTTGCTCCTTCTGGTAAACAAGTTTGTTCGACCCGCACGGAAAAAGTAAATCAGAAACGTCGCGATGGTACTTGAGGAAAGGGTCGGTAAATGATGAAGAAATCCCACGAACTTAACGTGAAATAAAAGCCCTTCTGGTGCTTTTTTCCCCTGGCGAAACGAGTTCTTCCAAGAATCCCTGGGGGGTCGACGAGAAAGGGAATAAAATAGGAAGAGAGAATAGAGTAGACATCAGCAATGGTCCCTGGACCAATTGAGAAACGACTAAAAAAAATTAGCTGGGACAAAACGTTGGCGAGTCCGATAAAAAACAATTAAGGAGGTCAGCATATCGTTAAATATTCAGTACAATTTTACATTAGCAATTTAAATGCCTCTCGTGAATCCTATCCCTGACCTTTGAAAAAAAGGTTTCCCTCGAAAGTTCTCACTTTTTTCTCCATTCCGTCACCAACCCCTCGATCGAAAGCACCCTCGCGGCTGAGCCCGAAACGATTGGGAACGGAGTTTTTTCCGAAGTGCCCTTTCGGTACAGACCTTCCCCGGCTATAATTTATGTCGTTTTAATAGGCTCTACATCAATACTCGGATGGTGATTTTTTCCTAACGTTCCTCCACAAAAATAATAGTCCAGTAAAAGAGACGAAAACCCAACACGTTTTAGCGTAGAATATTAATTTCCGACTGAAGGTAGATGGTTGCATACGGAAAGTAAGCCCAATAAAATATTGCCCCTCAACTCGCCCCAACCCTAAGAAATAGGGGTTGGAAACTTAAAAATCGCTGTATCTCAATAATTAATAACCCGATCAAGAAAGATTTCGAACAAAAGTTGTTTGGAATAATAAAATTCGTATAAAGTTATATGACGTCCAACCCCCTATCTTTGAAAATAGCGGCACAAAAACGCGAGAGAATTTTCGAATCGTTTTTGTGCCGCTTTTTTGTAAAGATAGGGGGTTGGACGTCATATAACTTTATACGAATTTTATCATTCCAAACAACTTTGGTTTGAAACCTTTTTTGATCGGGCTATTAATTATCGAGATACGGCGATTTTTAAGTTTTCAACCCCTATGTTTTAGGGTTGGGGCGAGTTGAGGGGTAATATTTATTGGGGTTACTTTCTATATGCAACCATCTACCTTCAGTCAAAAATTCGTATTCTACGCTAAAAAGTTCTGGGTTTTCGTCTCTTTTACTGGACTATAAGGAAAAGAGAAAACATTCACAATGTAATTCAATCGAACGAGGACCTCTTTGGGAATAAGTTTTATTTTTTGAAAGCCTCTTTCGTGGGTCTTTCTCCGCTCCACCGGAGCGAACTCGGTCAAGCCCACAAGGAATTATCTTTTCGTTTCCCCAAACCGGATATATGTATATAAATACGTTTTTATCATGTTTTTCAAATTATGTCTTTATATTTCATAATATAATATCGATACTCATGATTTTTTGTTTTGTTTAAAACATTATATTATTATATATAAAAGTGCAACAAAATATATATTATTTATAATAATATAATGAGATACAGTATATACGAGGGTGGGGTGAAAAGTTTCCGGCCTGACCAAGAGATGGTGACACTAGGTCTAGTTTTGGAGCGGTGTCCTACAGTACCATTCCTACCGAGCTTGTATGTACAGTTTCAGCCCAATCGCTACGTTAGTTTGCGTTTGAGAGCACATTGCGCGAGACGCTTCCGTCGTTTTCGTAAAAATGGAAAAATTGGAAAAACGTGCTGTCATCAAATACTTCCATTTGAAAGGTTTTACACCAAAACAAATAAAAGAAGAGATGGATTCAGCACTAGGAGACTCCTCCCCATCATATTCAACTATTAAGCAGTGGGTTTCTGAATTTAAAATGGGTCGTGTGAGCACCTCTGACGAGCCTCGCTCAGGTCGGCCCGTTGAAGTCACAACTTCAGAGATGATTGAAAAAATCCATAAAATAGTGCTGGAAGACCGCAGGTTGAAAGTGAATGAGATAGCTGAGACCTGTAGGATGTCAGCTAAACGTGTGCGAGAATATTTTGCACAAACATTTGAACATGGAAAAGCTGTGTGGAAGGTGGGTGCCGCGTTTGCTAACGCTCGACCAAAAACTGCTTCGAAGAACCATTTCTACCGACAATTTGGCGCTGTATAGGCGTAATCCAAACGAATTTTTGCGTCGATTCATAACTGTTGATGAGACATGGGTCCACCACTACACTCCTGAAAATAAAGAACAGTCAAAACAGTGGGTTGGAAAAGGCGAATCAACCCCAAAGAAGGCAAAAACAATTTTATCGGCAAACAAGGTTATGGCTACTGTTTTTTTGGGATGCGAGAGGAATTATATACATTGATTACCTTGAAAAGGGTAAGACTATCACTGGTCAATACTACGCAGAGTTATTGCAACGTTTGAAGCACGAGGTGCAAATTAAACGACCTCATTTGGCGAAGAAAAAAGTTTTGTTTCATCACGATAACGCACCAGCGCATTCGTCGATTGTTGCCATGTACAAAATCCACGAATTGAAGTTTGAATTGATGCCGCATCCTCCCTACTCTCTAGAGTTAGCCCCCAGCAACTATTACCTGTTTCCTAACCTCAAAAAATGGCTTGGCGGAAAAAGATTTAAGAGCAACGAAGAAGTTATCGAAGCTGTAAATCAGTATTTTGAGGAGCTTGACGAATCTACGTTTAAAACTGGTATAACTAAATTAGAATACCGTTATGAGAAATGTATCAGTGTTGATGGAGATTATGTTGAAAAATAAAGCAAAACAAAATTTTTAAACATCGTTTTTCTTGGTCAGGCCGGAAGCTTTTCACCCCACCCTCGTATTGTGTATCGATATACACGGTGGAAATTACACGGCGGCCAGAGATTTTTAAAAGGTGGGACGCTACTGCGATGAATCAAAAAATCAATTTTTTTGCATTTTCTCAATGTATATATATTGTATTATATAACTGTGAACTATCAGTATATAATATGTGAAAAAAAATTAAGTTGAAATATGGATTTACGTATACAGAAACTTTCAAACGCGTTTTTTTTCGAAACGACTTTTCTCGACCTAGCCGGATCGTAATTCTAGCTATAATTGTCCTATATTCAATTAAGAAAAACCAACATTTCCGCAATTGCAGTAGCTGTCGTTGTACGTGAGCGTTGTTTTTTTCATTTAGTTTTTTCAAGCCCACGTATATAATTAAAAATTTCGCCAAAATTATATAATTTTTAACACCGTCCATTTTGTGATTTTTTTTCAAAACCTGACCGCGTTCAAGGTGAACTACATTTATATATTGTAGATTATAAAACTTTTTTATTTTTCATGCCAATCATTGTCAATTTATCGATTCAGCCGTTGAATCACATTTTTTATACTGTTGCTCTATCATAATTTAATAGCGTTGTTAGTTTTCCATTTTTGTTATTGAAAATTTACACAAAATGAGTTCAAAATATGTTGAATAGAATACATTTTTTTGAAATCCCAAATAAACAATCTAGTAGTGAAAAAAAAATTGGGAAAACGACCTTTTTCGGCCCGCCACAGTGGTGACCTCCCTTAAGGGTCTGACACGGGGATTTTGCGCCCGAGAGAAACATTATATTGAATAGTTCTTAAAGTCCTCGTTGAAAAAAAATATCGCGTATTTCCGTGATGCGTAGTATTTGCCAGAAAAAAAAATGAGCATCCTGGAAACAAATAAAAATTCCATTTTGAGTTCAGCAGAATGAAGATAATTAAATTCGAAATACGAAAAACTTCGTAGAAAGTTTTTTTTTTTTTCAATAGAATGAAATTCCATTCGTTCACTTTAGAATGTACTTTTGCTATTTTTTTCTCGACGACGTGCCGCACAAAAAAGTTTTTCCGGATCGTTTCGTATTTGGAATTTAATTATCTTCATCCTGTTGTGCTCAAAATAGAATTTTTATATTTTTCCTGAATGCCCAATTTTTTCTAGTAAATACTACTCTCATCACAAAAATAGGCTAATTTTTTTTCGAACAGGATTTGAAAAACTTGATAATTGCCACCGTCTATTGCAAAGTAGCCACCAATATAAATTGCCCGATCGATTCTGCACTAAAGACATTCGCCGAAGGATTCGGCCCACGGGAAAACTTCTTCGAGTGTTCGAGGGACCCGCAGAAAGCTGCAGGAAGGAGAAAAAGAAACGGAGAAGAAGAAAAGGGCAAAAAAGGAATGAATGATAGCGAATCTACGACACCCCGCGCGCGATCCTCTTTTTCCGTTATATATCTCCGCAAAGGCGTGACTGTGTAATTAAGATCTTTCTCGGCTAGCCAGCAGGATGAAAAAAGGGAAGCAGCCTTGATGATCTGAGCCAGGATGAGTCCTCGAGACATAATTTCACCGAATTAGCCAATTCTAATTTGGCAGCACCGCGGTGAAAAAAATACAAATGGTAATTTCGCGAATGACTTTTTGGTCTGGAAAAAAATGAGTAGTACAAAGGGACGGCAAGTTTCGGCAAAAAACCGTTATATTGAGAATATTGGTATATTTTTTTCGAAAATTGCCTCGAGTTGGAAGTGCAATTGAAAGAAACGACAAAGCGTTTAAATAGAAATCACATTTAGTCCAGTGAAACAGACGAAAACTCATCACTTTTTAGCGTAGAATATGATTTCTTTACTGAACGGCGGGGTAAAGTTAATTCGGCGAAAAAAGGCATGTTTTTAAGATTTTTTTGGCGTAACGAATAGTGTTCGTTTATTGAAAAATTTACATATAATAAAGTCACATTTGAACAACATTCTCCTAAATTTGCATTGCAAAATATTCAAAATTGAGCGAGTGAAAATTAAACCCCGGAGGCGCCTCGAAAAAAAGTTGGTTGGCGGTGTGCACCATAACTCGCAACAGAATCATTTGAAACAAAAAAATCAAAATGCATCTGTTAAAGGAGATGTTTCTCGAGGTAATGACGGGAGGATTTTTTTTTTCGATTTTTCGATTTTTCGTAGCACTTGGGAGCCAAAAACCCGATTTTGGCTAAAAAAAATCGGCTAATTTGTTGTTGAAAAATTAGTAATTATTAAAAAAAAACAAAAAAGCTCTCGACAATACCTGGTGAATTATGTGAAGAAGTACTGTGCAAAATTTCAAAGCGATTGGTCCAGTAGATTTTGAGTTATCATGCACACGGACTTGAAATATGACAAGTCTCAGAAAAACGGTTTGAAAAACGCAGAAGAGAAGAGAACGGCATGGAGCAATAGACGCTCAAATACTCATAACTTCGTCAATTTTACTCCGATCGACTTAAAATTTTAACACAATATTCTTGATATATTATGCATTCATTTAAAAAATGAAAAAAAATGAAAAAAAAATTTAAATACTTTACCTCGCTCTGAAGGTAGATGGTTGCATACTAAAAAGAGCCCCAATAAAAATGTTGCCCCTCGACTCGCCCCAACCCTAAGAAATAGGGGTGGAAAACTTAAAAATCGCCGTATCTCGATAATTAATAGCCCGATCAAAAAAGGTTTTAAACAAAAATTTTTTGGAATAATATAATTCGTATAAAGTTATCTGACGTCCAACCCCCTATCTTTGAAAATAGCGGCATAGAAACGTCGTTGTCTGGGTCAGTGGTGCTCTCGTATTTTTGTGCCGCTGTTTTCAAAGATAGGAGATTGGACGTCGGATAACTTTATACGTATTTTACTATTCCAAATAACTTTTGTTGGAATTTTTTTTTCATCGGACTATTAATTATCGAGATACGGCGATTGTCAAGTTTTCAACCCCATTTCTTAGGGTTGGGGCGTTGAGGGGCAACATTTTATTGGGATTACTTTCACTGTGCAACCTACCTTCAGTCAAGAATTCATATTCTCCGCTAAAAAGTGCTAGGTTTTCGTCTCTTTTACTGAACTAATTGACGCGTCTGCATAAACTGAGGGACCAAAAAACAGGTCGACTTTCAAGATTTTTTCCTGATGGGAGTATTGGGATTACGAGGTCAGGATTTTACGTAAAATTCATACATAGTCTTGCCAGGTTTGAATATTTTTTAAATTGGCAAATATTGATACGCAATGGAATTATTATTATTTAAACGAAGTGCCGTCGTTATTGCATGGCCAATGGGTATAGGTGGTTCCGGCAACTACGCTTATTTGAAGTATAAAATAAAAAATGTCCTTCTAGTATAAAAATCAAACTTTTATATGAGTAGTGGAATGTAGTGGGGAATGTAATAAGGCGGAAGATTCCGTGAAATGGAATCTACTGTAAAGAAAAATAATAATAAAACTTTGCTACGACCAGATAATTTGTTGACATTTTGAAAATTACGAAAACGGCAAACTTTGAAAAAAAATGTTCGACTTCCGACGACAAATAAACAACTTTAATAACTCATTATTAACAAATCGGATCAACATATTTACAAAAGTCTTCTGGCCATTCGATAGAAAGAGTTATAAGATATGCTCTGTCGAAATCTAAAGTCAATAGGGCAAATAAATTTCAGCATACGACTTACACCGTTTCCTGAAACAATTTCGAGGAAAACGTTGAAGAAAAGGGTAAATGAGCGTCAAAACTTCAATTTTTAGAATTTTCAGAAAATGTTCGTTACAAATTGAAGTTAAAACCCTAAGCTGGGCAAAAATCGTATTGTAAAAAATGTCAAGCTTATGCAGAGCCTTTAAATTTTTAAGGGCTCACATACACCTGAGACGGCTAAAAGTAAGGTTATGTTTGATAATTGTTTTTCTGTATAAAACTTTATTTAATTGAACAACCATGATATACATTTTAAAGTATGACATTTTATCTACATTGTGTGAAAATTTTGTTAAAGAATTTCAAACGGTAAAAAAGTTACAATTGTTTTCCTGGGATGTGTTTTTCTTGACAGCGATTGCGTTACCAGACGTGCCTCTGCAATTTTTTATCTAGAAGAAAAAAATATTTGTTTCTTGAAGTAGGTAGATAGAACTAGTACTTGTCGATCCGGAATTTAAAAATTTAATTTTTTTTCGGGTAATGGCAGTCACTGGAATAAAACCGGCAATTTTTCGCCTCAAAATTGTTCAGCACTTGTGATGAAAAAAACTTATGCCAGGTATCGAAAAAACGGCTCGATATGTTTTAGATTATTGTGTGAAGCATAACTATGCAAAACTTGATCCCGATGGGTCCAGTGGTTGCGGAGATATTTTTGTCACTGATTTTGAACACAATGTTTCGAGTAAAACGCGTTTAAAGTTCATTCCGGCCATTAGTCGTTGCTCACCCGGTCAGTTACAAAAACCTATAACTTCGTCATTACTGCGAATTTCCTTATTAAATTTTAAGGGTAGACACTGAAAGGATAGTACCATAAAACTTTACTACTTCGACATGCTAAAACTACTTTGGCATTCAGGGTAACTTTGACAGTTTTGGGGCTACTTTGACAGAGCGCCAAAATACATTTTAAATGTGTGCGCAGCGAGCCCGCTTGACCTTCTGTGGCGGGCGCCGAGTGCGGGGAACAAATTGTTGTTCAAGCTAATTATAATGTTGCTAAAATTGATTGTAATGTTGCTCAAGTTGATTTTGATCTCAATGACAATTATAAGACTCATCAAGTGCCTATAATAGCAGCCCAGGCACTTGATATTTTTATGTAAAATGTCTCCTTAAGGGAGGGCACCACTGTAACTGCTCATTTTCGACCATGTTCTTTGGATTTTTTTTAAAATGAATAAAATACATGGTCAAAAGAGCTTTTAGGTTTTATAAGGTATATATTGAAGTATGTAAAAAAAATTATTTGTCAAAAGTATACAAAACGGCGGCGTACGAGTCGCTATAGCACTACTATTTTTCAGCCAACCCTCTCCGCGGCACGCAGTAGAACTGTCGTAAATTTAGTCCCGGAAATAAGAGTGAAATGTTTGCGGTAATTATATTATTTTTAGCAGTCAAATACGGGGGGAATTGAAAAATAATTAAAAGAAAAATATTGAGAACGAATATTTAGAAATATTTAAAAATAACAGACGAGTTGGAAAAAAAGTTCGTTTTTTCGACCATAATTTTCATCTCAAAAGTGATATTTTTTTTTACAATTTTCTTTTTGTCGAGAAAAGCGCTCGTACTTGACTGTTAAAGCGATTTACGAAGGTACAGTTAAAATTTCTTCAAATCGATTTCACGAAAATTGTTCGACTTCTGCGACCTTAATAGCGATGGCAATTTGGTTATAAATGAAATCGTTTTTTTTTAAATTAATTTCATGTATAATGCATAAAATATTACATTTTGTTATCAAAATGATTCCAAAGTAACCCTTAATCTTTGACATAAGTCGCATTCAAATGCCCTGTCAAAGAAGCCCCACACTCGGGGCTACTTTGACACTTAAAAAAATGTATATATCAAATGGTGAGGGGTAGTTGGGCTTGACTTTCTTTTACATTTGATAGCTAAAGGACACACTGTTGGAGCAAGAAAAGTTGGTATCTAGGATGTTAAAAAAAGTTACCTCCAAAAAACTTCCAAAACCTGTTTAAAGTAGCCCCGTTTTACGGTACTTTCTAATAAGCACTTTTTTCAAAAATCGATCTTTTTTACCTACCCAGTTGTATTAAAACAAATAACAATATCGAATTTCTCCTTACGTCGGAAAATTCCTTCTGACTATTTCCTCGATCCATTATTTTTTCCTTTTTATCGAGAGTTACCGATATCGTCGAAAACTGCGCATCGAATTCTCCCTCATTTTTGTGTCTGCATTAAAAAAATGCATTCAATTTAAATAGCCGTACGCCCTTTATTCGAAATAACAATCGAGAGTCTACGATCGACGATGTTCGTTGCACGAGTTCAATGCTCAGCGATGACTCGATATTCCGACTTCCGTAGGAATAAATCCCTTCGTCAAAGACGCCGCCACGACTACTTCCCGAGCAAGCCACGAAGGCCAGTTAAGGGGCTTATGGATTGCTTAATTAATATTCCAACCGTACAGACGGATAGAGTTACGGGTGCACGGTCGTGCCCGGCTACAACTAATGAAGGATAAACTTTGCGCTCACCGTACACAGGCTCGGTACGCCAACGTTGGGCTCAACTACTAAATAACAGTCCCGCACACCTCCGCTGCACGATAATACGTTGTTAATGAAATATGCCCAGCTCTGTACTCAACGCACCGACTATCCGATTTCCATACCTTCGCCCTACCGATCGAATTCGAAGTAATTAACTCGCTTTAAGGGGGTTAACTCACCTTTAGGCGAGGAAAAAATGGCTGACTTTCGTGATTTTTTTAAGGGGAGGGTAGGGTTTTCATCGTGAAAAAAAAAACACTTTTTTTCATCTATATGGATAGAGTAAATTTATCGAAACCTTTCGTATACTGTTAACGCGGTCCTCTAGTTTCTCGGCTGTTTTTTTACGGCTTTTTCAATAATTTTTTACGGGCAAAGCATCGAAATAATCAATCTCATTGTTTTTGCATAATCTTTATTAACATTTAAATAAGCTTTACAAATTTTTTGAAGTCAAAATATATAATAGAATAAAAGTTATAGTGGCCGACAGGAAGACATCAAGTAATAGAGGTGCTTGACGGCGACCAAGATTGCGGCTGTTCGGCTTATCTGAAATAAAAAAAACCAAACGGCATTTTAATCTTCATATTTAAGACTAGCGATTGAACTAGAGTGAATTCTAAATTACAAAAATTGACTTTTTTATACACTTTTGAAAATTCCATTCTATTTTTTACTCATTTTGTCTTAAGTTTTTCGCTCGTACAAAAAAAAACTATCGAAGCAATCATGATAATCCCAGTTCAATCGCTGGCTTATAACATATTAAAGATGCTGTATAAATTTGAACAAGATCGGTGCAGTAGTTTCTGAAATATCGTGGTCACCGTTTCGAAAAATGGTGTTTCGAGAAAAACGCGTTTGAAAGTTCGCGCATGTGTTTTATACTAAAAATTTCATCTCACCGTCAATCTGCTATGCCTGGACCATACAATAGGTCTTCCTCTTCTTCTTGGAAGTCACGCAGAGCTGCTCCGTCTTTCCTTTTCGCGATTCGGGCCTATTTTACAACATCACTCGTGCGCCTTTCTGAACGGTCGATCCGAGAGCTATCACGCTGTTGAACATATCCTTTAGCTTGTGGGCCGATTTTCACTCCCATGGTTTCCAAGGTCTTCAGGATAGATTTGAATCCTTCGTTGAAGATTATGACAGCGAGAAACGTGGCGATTTCAACCACTTTTGGCCCAGAATGGAGGTGCTTCGGAGCAAAAGTCCGGATTAACGAATTGAGCGACCCGTTATTATTTTGAGTTTCCGCTCCCAGGCATCTGCTTAAGGGGTTACCCCCACTTGCGATTTTCAAAAAATCGATTTTTTTATTGCATTTTTTTGAAGTATAAGTATCTGAGAATATGTTCTGAACATTTCAAGTCGATCCGAACAAAATTGACTGAGATATGAGCGTTGAAAAAGAAGAATCCGTTGTGTAAACGACTGGAAATTGAAACTTTAAACGCGTTTTTCTCAAAATGGCATTTCTGAAGCCGGTGACCAAGATTACTAGAACACTAATGAACCGATCTTCTTGAAATTTTGCAGGCTTATTTAATACATAAAAATGTAGTCTTTAATCGTTCGATTTTTTTTTTCGAAAAAAATGGCCGTTTTATAGCCAAAAAACGGCCGTTTTTTCGTTAAAATCGAACCATTAACTTTGACTGTCCGCCATTTTGTGAAAAATTAATATTTTTTAAAATCCTTCGATTAAAGACTAGTTTATACTTATATTTGACTAAATCCATCCGCATTTTTTTTTCAGATGATCCACTTCGCCGCAATGTTGGTCACCGCAAACCGTGTATATAAAAACATTATTTCATTGACGGCCATTTGCCAGTAAACAATGTCATATTTTTCAATAAAAAAATTACTAAAAGTTCTTCAAGATGTGTTCTTTAAGATGGTATATTGATCGATGAAAAAGTTTTGTAGTTTTCTTTAAAAAAATTCATGAAAAAGGCCTTTTTTGCGCTACAAGTGGGGGTAACGCCTTAACAATTCTTCTTTGGATAAATCCTCATAAATTGGCTTTATAACTTTTTGAACTGCTTCAGAAAGAGGCGGTTTATTGTGTTTGAATTGCTCGGCTTTCGGAGCAGCCCGGCGCGCGCTCCGTATACCTGCTCCGTTCCAGGGCCGTAACTTGTGAACCACTTCAAATATCGAAAAATCATTTGGCACACATTTTCTACACATGTCGTAGATGTGATTTATGAAGAAAAAAAATCGATTTTTTCGACCCGTGAAACTAGAAGACTGCCTTAAGTGTAATTTCAAGAACATTCCGTGAAATTTGTGTGCGAAAATATCGATTTGCGGTGTTCACTGTATGTCAGCTAGAAATGATCTGAAATCAAGTACCATTAAAATTTAGTCGAAGTATCATCAAATCCTCCCCCCAACGATTTTTGATAATTGTTTTTGCATTTTTAAATTTTTGGTGTTCTTGGAAAGTGAAAAGTGCAATTTTTCACGAAAAATTTCGTCACTTTGGGGGTGGAAAACTCCCTCAATGTAAAAAATAAATCTCAAACTAACCGTTGGGGGGAGGTATTTTATATGTAGAAAATGTGTGCCAAGTTTGAAATAAATCGGTCATGAAGTTTTCAAATGGCAGTGAACACGGACTTTGAAAAAGTGGTTTCGAGAAAAACGCGGTTGAAGTTTAGAGAAATCGGAGCTACAGTGTTAGAGGAGCGGGACTAAATAGTCAAAAACTTCGAGAGTTTTGCTCTGATTTACTCGAAATTTTGGAATTATATTCTTGAAATGTTTAACTATAAGAAAAAACAAAAAAATTAATTTTTCAAAAGTGCAAACCCCTACCCTCCCCTTAAGGCCTTAGGCCACAGTAACGGGTATAAAATCATGTGCGAATTTAACAATTTTTTTCGTATGGAAAAGTGATTCACTCATAAAATTAATTGCACATCTATTTAGTATGAATATCAAGCTGTTAGAAAATATATATATATATATTTTTTTTTCGATGTACAAAATGGCCGACTACTAATATTTTATTTTGTTTAGGTGCTCCGCGGCGTGACAATTAGCATCCACAATTTTTTACCTAGAACGACAAAAAAAATTCTCGTCAATCTACATTAGAATACCTAGAGGTACGTACGGAATTGAAAAAATATTGTTTTATTCAAAAATTGTAGGCATTTGAACTTAAGGAATGAATTTTCAGTGAAAGATTTTTGTTATCACTGCTCATAAACTGCTCATAAACTGAAATTTTCGATTAATCAGAAATTCCGTACGTACTTCTCTGCGAAATGCTATTAGGAACATAACTTTTAAATTTGAAGTAAAGCAAGTGAAAATTGCTGAAGTTATTTGTCACGCAAATTGGAAAAAAGCTGTTTTGAGAAGTGTCGAGTAGTCGGCCATTTTGTACATCGAAAAAAAAATTCTAACAGCTCGATATTCATACTAAATAGATGTGTAATTAATTTTATGAGTGAATCGCTTTTTCATGCAAAAAAGTGGTTAAATTCGCACATGATTTTATACCCGTTACTGTGGCCTAAAGCCTTAAGAGAAAAGATTTTTTGACCGTTTTTGAGACTTACAAGGAAAGGTTGCGAGGTCGATCTCTCCGACTTCGATTACGTTTGGCATGCTTGTAGAACGGGTAAAAATAGGCGACACATATTTTTTTATATCTACCGAATCCGATTTTTAAGGGTTGAAACGCACCCTCAAAAATTGGGGTGTTTTTCGTTTTTCGTCGATAACGTTTGAACGGTATCAGATATGCAAAAAATTCAAATTGCAACAATATTTATTTTTTCGTGTACTATACATTGGAGATGAGAACGACAACGTTATCGACGAAAAACGAAAAACACCCCCATTTTCGAGGGTGCGTTTCACCCCGGAAAAATCGGCTTCTGCAGATATAAAAAAATACGTGTCGCCTATTTTTACCCATTCTACAAGGATGCGAAATTTCATCGAAATCGGAGAGATCGACCTCGCAACCTTTCCTTGTTAGGGTATGTTTTATTCCTACTTTTGGCTGTTAGAAAGTAATTTAAAAAAATGAATCTTTAAAAATGGCGGAGATATGACACGCTCTTCTAAACGGCTTACGGCGGATGTTGTCAGATGGTGCGACACGTAGCGTCGGCAAGGTTCATCTGAAAAAAAAACCCCAACAAAGATTTTTCTTTCTTTAACACTCATACGCGGAATGTCAACCAAGAAAAAGTGGGAAATATTGAAAGTTGATCAAATCATACGGTTAAAAAACAATAAGATGGAATTTTCCAAAAAAAATGGCTACATTTTGCAATCAAAAAAAATGTTTTTCAATTTTTTTTTAATTGAGGCTCGCGTTTTGGACAAAAATGTTAGAGAGGTTTATACTAAATTTCAATAGAATCGGTCGATTAATTTTTTAGCTATACGTCACGCCGGATTTGAAAATAAAGTTAAGAAGACCATGCCGTACCTTTGGATTTTTTAAAGGTTAATAAAAAATATATCATGTAACAGCCAAAAGTAGTAATAAAATATACCGTAAGTCTCAAAAAAAAGCGGAAGAAATCTTGCCTTTAAAAAAGGTCATGAAAATCAGCAAATTTATCCCTCACCTGAAGGCATCTTCCCCTTTAAAAAAAAATGTCCCAAAAATGGCCACAAGCAATAAGATAAAATCTACAATCGTGCCCTGTTTTACGCCAACAAATCCAATTCGAGATCTCGCAATTACTCGGGAAAATGCACACGCGGAGCCTGAAAATGTCCTCACCGCTTTTTCTTTTTCCGACCACCAGACATTGACGATTGTCGAGAAATCCGGAATGACATTTGTCTCAGAAAATTGTTCCCACTGATCCCTTAATTCCCTTCCAATCTACGCGCTCTCTGGGAGACCTCTTACAACGAGAAATTGTGTCACCCCCCCGTTGAAATATAAATCGTCTCGGAGCTTGCAGACATTTCGAAACGTTTCTGACCCGCGACTGAGGGGGAAAAAAAGGGACGCAAAAAAAGATCGTAACGAATGTTTCACGTTTAAGCAAAAGGGTGTAGACGAAATTAATCAGCGTCCACAAAAATTCACATCTCGAGCTATATATAGATTCTATATGTATACCGAGCGAGTCACCAGAAATTAGAGACTCGACAAGTCCTATAAATTTCAAAGTATGACAAAAAAGCAGACGAAAAAATTTGGCCGTTTTGTCAAGGCACAGACGGGTCGAAAAAATATCATTTTTCCGACGTTTTTTATCTACTGGATTATTGATTCGGGACTTGGAAAAAAGGCATGTTATTAAACACACATTGGACTTGTTTCGTGTAAATGTTTATCAACAGCAATTGAAAATTAACAACGTTACTGAGGTATGATAGCACGTCTGTATAAAAAATGTGGTTTACCGGCCAAGTCGATGAGTCGACAATGGATGGCCTGGAAAATAAAAATAAAAAAGTTTTATAATCTATGTAAATGTAGTTCTCGTTGGCCGTAGTGGTTTTTCCAGAAAAAAATCACAAAATTGCAAGTGTTTAAAAAAAAGTGTAATTTTGGCGAAATTTTTACTTACAATTGAGGGCTTAAAAAATACGAAATTTCAAAGAAACAAAAAAACGGCTATGCGTATGACGACAGCTACTACAATTACGGAAATGTTGATTTTCGAAAAATGAAAATCGAACATTCATAGCTAGAGTTATGATTCTGGCCAGGTCGCGACGAGTCGTTTCGAAAAAAAACGCGATTGTAAATTTTAGTATACGTAAATCGTTGCGTTACCTGCTCTCACTGATTCCTCTGTAGCTCGGTCAATTCTCAATGTTTTAGCTTCACATTTTTTTTCACGTATCATTGAATATTTTTGAGAAAATAAAAAGAAAAAACGATTCGTTTGACCCGTCACAGTGGTGTCCCGCCTAAACTTTTTTTTGTCACGGCGTCGAATCAACTTCAATGTCAAGCTCAAGCTTTTACATGGGAGCCGCTCTTTTCAAAATCCCCCTCTTCGATTAATTTTTTAAACGAAACCAGTGTCCTGTTTTGACCTTGGGATGACCTTGAAATACTGAAAAATCAACAAAACAGCAATTACCTCGAGGCAAATAATGAACATGTTATTTCCAAAGAGTTCTATTTCCGAAAAATCATCCATATTAAATAACACGTTTAAAATGGTTCGCATGTGGTGCACTCCGTTGACAATAAATTCATTAGACACTTTTATCGTACATATAAAGAGGAGATTTTGAAAAATTCGATAAAATAAAAATAAACGATTTTCAAGAAGAAAGAAAAAAACACTTGGCCAACAATATTAACCTAAAAAATACTTTTTAAGAAGAATGACATTTTTTTAAACGAATGAAAAAAAAACCGTTTTGTCGAAACAAGTTTAAAAAAATAATTTTAAACCCATTTAAAAAAGAAATTCTTCGCAACGAATAGAAGAAAAACGTTTTTTGAAAAGAATTTCAAAAAAAAGGAAACTCATGCTTTTCAATATAATTTAATACTCCCTCCTTTTTTATAACTGATAACTGTAGCCTCGTTAACTTTTTTCAGCTGCCCTTACGCTCTCTCAATTATCATGATTATTCCCAAACAATTGCGCATCATTAAAGCGTCGCACTAATTTTAATGATATGCCGAATAAAATTTCTAATTATTTATATCCGATCTCGAAATCCAACCCAATTTTTTTTCGTGCTAACGCGTAGGATTGAAAACACTTCGCGGAGCCAGATAAGTGTGCATTTTTTACTTTCGTAGGCTGCATAATTTTCGCATCCGATCAAGAGGTGGCGGGCGTAATGAGGGCGGTCAGACGTTGCAACGCGACCGGTGCTTTTTCGTGGATCGGTAGCGACGGCTGGAGCGCTCGCAGCTTGGTCAGCGACGGAAACGAGCGAGAAATGGAGGGCACGCTCTCCGTGCAACCTCAAGCGAATCCGGTCGAGGGCTTCGAGGATTATTTTCTTAATTTGACCGTAGAAAATAACAGGAGAAACCCCTGGTTCGTCGGTGAGTCAATTCTTCTTCCGATTGCATTAATAATAATAATAATAATAATAATAATCATAAATAATGATGACCTATGCAGAAATTTTTTGGGGACTCCCCAGATCCTACCAGATCCCTATGGGGATTTGATAGGGACGCCCCAAGTAAGGAGTCCACACTAGAATCCAAATAGATTTGTTGGGGATTCCCCAGGTTCTACCAGATCCTTATGGGGATTTGATATGGACACCCCAGGTAGGGAGACCACATTGGAATCCAAATGGATCCTGGGCTGTTTCCAGATTAACGTGGTTTGAGAATTTTTCACTAGAAATTATATAAAATAGGATTTCGCGACGCTCTGTAAAAAATTATTCTTTGATGGTCCCGTGCACAGATTTGCTTAGGAGTTTCAAGATGCACCAACGTGTTTCTAGGAATTTGTTAGGATATCGAATAATACAATATATAATTATATTCTTTAGTAACTTCTTTACTTTAGTGCTTACCCATATTGTATATTTATAGTTTGTTATGGGCTAGTATTTTTTATACGAATAAAAAAGCTTGTTATAAATTTTAATATGCACACTTTTTGAATTTTTAATACTTGTGCGCATAAAAATTTGTTTTGGACGTGACGGCAATCGGGTAACGATTGCGTCTGCGGTTTATCGCTGTGGGTGTGGAGTTTTGTTAGAGCGGCTTAAATGAGGTTTTAAAAGAAAATTAAATGTAAGTATGAAATCATATTTTTATAAACATGATATCTATTACACATTCGCTTAAGTTTGTAGCCCGTAACATCAATTTCCACCCGACCCGGTGGATTTTTCATCGGGATCCAATAGGGATTCCCCATCGGGATCTAACAGGGATTCCTTGTCGGGAGCCAATAGGAATTCCCTATCGGGATCCAATAAGGATTCAGAAAATCGCTTCCGACAAAAGAAAGACGTCGGGCGATAGAACATAAGCGGCGCAGGGTACATATATATTCGTGTCGTCGTTGAAAAGCGCGCGACGATCGAGTTACTGCGCAATCGCGATCGTAACATTTATTTACTCCAAACACGCATTAATGTTTGTTACATTCCAATGATGCAAGCATCAACCTTATTAGTGTTTAAATTTTATATAATATGAAAAGTATTCAAAGCAACACCTTAAAGTGTTTAAATTTTATATAATATGAAAAGTATTCAAAGAATATCCCGCCCATAACTGCACAAGTATTTTTGCTTAATAATAGTATAAAAAGTGTATAAAAACTACGTTACAGCATAAGAAGTATTTAAAGTATTTTTAAAAAGTTCATAAAGTATAAAAAGTACTCGAAGATATAGATATAAGATATAAGTATTTGAAGAATACTATACAAAGCACTATAAATACTCAGTATGGGTAAACAATTTAAACAAAAAAACAAAATAAGTATATTGTGGTATTTGATATGTACTCCTTTGTAAACAATAAATTGATCTCTTTAGTGTATCGATGTTTTTATTTTTTGTAGCATTTTGGGCTTACAGAATGCGATATGATCGATCAAGCATCGTATCGGATTCCGTTCAATACTGTGGGGAAGCTTTAAGACTCTTACATTGGATTCCGATGGGAAATCCCTATTGGATCCTAATAGGGAATCCCTATGGAATCCCTATGGAATCCCGATAGGAATCCCTACTGGATCCCGATGGGAATCCCTTTTGAATCCCGATGGGAATCCCTTTTGGATCCCGATGGGGAGTCCCTCTTGGAATCCAATGTACGAGCGTGACGTTTCCTGATAGGGATCCAATGGGGTGTCCCGTTGGATCCCTATCAGGGAGTAGGGAGAAGTAGGGGAATCCTATAGGATTCCAAACACAATTTCTACCTGGGGAATAAATTGTATATGGAGATGAAGAAACTTAAAAATAATAATAACCTAATAATAATAATGATGACAATAATAATTAGTGAGAAGATTCCGGAATCATCGTAAAATCAAAATGCATAATAATAACAATAAAAATTAACTCGACCATAGAAAATAACAGAAGAAATTCCTGGCTCGTTTGTGAGTAATTTGTTTTCTGAATACGATAATAGTAATCACAATTATAATCAATAATGACAAACAATTGTACACTTATTATGTTCTACTATATAATATAGTATAATAATTAAATAATCATAATATATATTGAGTCTATAAGTAGTTGATGAAGTTTTCACAATGCTCGTGTAAATAAAATGCGTAATAATAAAAGCAATCTGAAGGATATCTAGTAATAATAATTTTTTAAAAATAAAATAAGACGTAAAATTTATAGACGTTTTATCAACGAGGATTTTTTTTCAAATTTCAATCAAATAATATTTCTTTAAAAGCATCACGGAAAAAAGAAAATGTTCGCTTTCATTCTCAGAGGGTGACCTGCACTGTACACTTAATACAATTAATTTAAGACTATATAAAGTAAGTACTTACTAACTTGTATTGAGTATACAAGTTAGTAAGTATCCACAATCCTCGTGTAAATAAAATGGAGAATAATAATAGTAATATGTAGGATAGATAGTAATAATAATAATAATAATAAAATAACAAAAATAAGGCGTGAAATGTATAGACGTTTTATTTCTAAAGATTTTTTTAAAATTTCGCCTCGAGCCTCAGGGGATGGCCCATTGGGAGGACGATAAATTCTATGAGTTTGTTTGGCTTTGCTTGGCTTTGTCTAGGACGAGAAATTCGTTGGGTTTACCTCAGACGACAAATTGTTGACTTCGTTTTGGCTTATTTCGGACGAGAACATATTTTGGGTTCGTTAGGAAGAAAAAATAAGGAAACGTTAGGAGAAAGTCGTCGGTTTCCTTTGGGCTTGTGTAGGACAAGAAATTATTTACGTTTGTCTGGATCTATGTCAAGCATGTAAAAATATCCAGTAATAATATTTACATAAACTCCCTTGTAGGTTAATAGGAATCTCTAGATAGGAATCTCTAGAATATCATAGATTAATAGGAATCCCTTGAATTTCTGAATATGGCGTCGAACTGCTTTGGGATATTAATATTCGAGCTCTGAACTTCGCGTACCATGTGAACGAAAAATTACAAAAATCCGACTGCCGTACTGTCCCCTTGTTAGGCAATGGAGGGTTGCTTGAATACCATCCAGAAATTTGCAATTCTCGCGACCCTATTGATTTCGAGTCAAGTGCGATGCCCTAAGGGCGCATATATTGGGCATTCGTTTCACAAAGCCTCCAACCTCGATCGTGCGGAGAGGGGCGAGAGAGGGGACAAATTGGTTGCAATCATCCGCTACAGGCTTATCGACCTGACCGTCGGGACGATTAATATTTGTCACACGAAATATAATTCGAGGCGGCAAAAACCCTCGATGGGGGTGCGCGGCGCTGCTGTCTCCGACACCCCCCCCCCAGCCTCGTTACCCGCTTCGAGCCCTCAGTCCCTTTCTCCTCCCGGCCACCCTGGCTTGTTGTACAATTAACGAAGTGGCCTCGTAACGCGGGCGAGGAAAAACAAAGCTCGTTTATGGCAGTTGACATTTGTATGACAGCTGTCATTTTCTCCACTTCTTTGTAGCTCGATGTAAAATGGACTGGCGGTCATAATAATGCCGTGCTTTCGATCGTCGAAATTTTATTCGTGGCCCTTTAAAATTGACAAACAATTATCTATTTTCTTTTTTTTTCACTCATATTTCCTTTTTATGACCCTCTTTTTGCTTTTTGATTTATTTGTTGTGTTTTCATGTATTTTATCCGATTCCGGCAACTTGACTTGATTTTTTTTCGCCAGCACCTGCACCGTCATTAAACGTTATCGATGTATAAAAATTGTCATGGGAGAGATTTAGGCAACGGGGCGGATGTGAATCCACCCTTGTTTGCTTCACTCGGTCCTCCCGCGGCTCGATCTCCCATCTTTCGAAGGCAAACTTCCATTATGGAATCACCCCAATTCGGTGTACCCTCAAGGGGGTATAGAATTTCTGATGTTTTAAGCATCACTGCGTGTGTATTTTGTCTGTCCATTTTATCAGTTCTTCGTCACGAAAGGAGGCTCGATTACTCATCTCGACAGTAATGATTCATATATATATATATATATATATATATATATATATATATATATATATATATATATAAAGGTATCCCAGATATATATGTATGTAAGGAGGATACCCTTAAGCTCGTATTCCTTACAGGGGACGATAAAAAAAGTCAAACACATAACCCTTCGTAGAGCCGCTAAGAAAAAAAAAAGTGCCTATGTAAAAACCACTTTTTAATGTCGAAAATTTTTATGTAATCATAAATCAGTATAAACTTTTTATAATTAGATAATAAATAAAAAGTGACTAAATAAATACCACTGTTTATTATTGAATATTTTTATGTAATCGCAAATCATTGTCATATCGCATTATATTTTGTTATATTTGATATTTTTTATTTGTGACACTTTTATATGGTTTTTTCTTATTACGTAATTATTTATTCATATATATTTACATATGGGATACCTTCGAGCGCGTATTGCTTACAGGGGATGATAAAAACTGTCAAACACATAAGCCTGCATTCAACCGCCAAGAATTAAAAAAAAAGTGGAATATGAAAAACCACTTGTTATTATTGAATATTTTTAAGTAATCACAATTCGTTGTCAACTTTTTATAATTAAGATATTTCATTATTTTTTATTATATTTTATTCTATTATTATTATATATTATATTGTATTATATTACATTTTATTATAATATACATTTTTTTGTTTTTAAATCTTTCATATGAATTTTTTTTATTACGTTATTACGAATTAAATTACGCCATTCGGCTAACGAGTAATTGCTGTACGGTTTTTCTCTCCCGTAGAATTTTGGGAGGATCACTTCAAATGTCGTTATCCCAACTCATCGAAGACACCTTACAACAATTATACCGAAGAGTGCACAACGACCGAGCGACTGACGAGAGAAAATACCGCATTCGAGGATCAATTGCAATTCGTTTCCGATGCCGTGCTGGCCTTCGCCCATGCATTCCGGTAACATTCTTTCGCGATTAAAGTCCCATTAGCCATTTGAAATTTCAGAATGTGCGAAAAAAGAGAGGGAGCGAGACAGAGAGAGAGAGAGAGAGAGAGAGAGAGAGAGAGAGAGAGAGAGAGAGAGAGAGAGAGAGAGAGAGGATTGAAAAATAAATCCCGTCTATCCGTTAAAATGACAGAAAATAATGACTTTTTTTTAATTTAATTGCGATATATACAGAAACATGCACAGCCAGCTTTGCCACGGAATTCCGGGACTCTGCGACGCAATGAAACCCACCAAAGGCACCGAACTACTCAATTACCTGAGGACCGTCGAATTTGACGGTAGAATAATTATTATATCGATCATACATATTACACCATACAGGACAACATACAAAACAAATAAACATATAATCAAATTACATTAATCATAGTAGTTAAATATATCAATAATTATGACGTTTATGACAATAGATGGAAAAACGTTAATTTTCGTATTAAGATTAATTACGTTAAATTATATTATACATAATATATTATTATAAGGGGGAGTCCTTTAGGTGAGGAAAAAAATGGCTGATTTTCATGATTTCTTCTTAAAAGGAAAATGTTTCTTTGCCATTTTTTAGACTTACAAGAAACATCCTTCAGATCACAGACTTCGATTTTGTTGAAATTTGGATATGTTATAAAGCACCGAATAGTAAGCGATACGTTTTTTTTTTATCGGCGGAAGAACGGTTTTAAGGAGGTTGGAGCGATTCAGTTGAGTCAAATGACGGTTTAATCATTTTTTTTTCAATGATCCTCAAAAAAATGCATACGAGGTACAGATTTATTCTGTGTGCTAATTTTTAAAATACATAATTAAAGGGTAAAATTATGCATTTTAACATTTTTATTACGTAAAGTAGTAAAACTTGTGTGTTATTACCAACTTGAAAAAGCATAACATTATCGATGATTATTATGAAAAAACTACGACAACGAATGTTTTATACATTTCACAATGAAATTTTGAGTAATTCATAACTATGGTTATTCATATTTACGTCACGAGATTATTGGCCCATGGTTTACGATGGGCAAGATAAGGATTTTTTTCTAAATGTTCACAAAGTCTCAGTTTGCGTTAATCCGTTGTTGGAAATGGTTTATCTTGGTGCTAAGTAACAATAAAAATTACACAACCTTCAGTGTGAAAGTCTTGCCCACCTAACCACACGTTAAATAACATACATTAAGCTATTTTTTATCTCTGGTAATTGGTGGTGAAAAAAGTTCAAAACATTCGTAAATACTCAGTGTAGTGTAATCAACAACATGTATTTTTTTTTATTAAATTTAACCTTGGATTGTGGCTAACGCTCCAACCTCACCAAAGGGGTGAAACCACCCCTCGAAAAAAGGCATCTCTAGAGGTAATACAGCAGTTTCACACACAAGGAGTCCACCGATTTTAATTAAACAAAAACGAAAATTCTTCTACTCCGAAGCAATGAAAAATCCACTATAGTGACATTGCAAACAAAAATAAGGGGTGAGCCACCCCTATGTTAAGGGATGGTTTCACCCCTTAAAACCGTTTTTCCGCCCATAAAAAAATACGTACCGCTTACTTTTCGGTGCTTCATAACATATCCAAATTTCAACAAAATCGAAGGGTGTCACCTGAGGGATGTTCCTTGTTAGAGTATGTTTTATTATGACTTTTGGCTGTTGCATGGTATTTTTGAAAATTAATCTTTAAAAATGGTGGAAGTATGGCGCGGTCTTCTAAATGGTTTTCGACGGATGTTGTCGGACGGCGTGACACATAGCGTCGGCGCGATTAATCTTAAAAAAAAACGAATGAACATTTTTCTTCCATTAAGGGAGACATTGTCGTTAAAATTGCAGCGGGAGATGTTAGCGGCTCAAAATGAGCAGCTAGAAGAAGAGGAGGGATGCCTCTATGGACCAGGCATTGCGGTTATAATTAGTGGTAATTATAAACACATTTGTGTAAACACATTACAAAACTTTAAACGCGTTTTACTCGAAAACACGTTTTTAAAAATGGCTGACATTCTCCTGACCGCTGTAATTAACATATCGACCTGAAATTTGGAGAGCATACTCAGAAAATATGTCTTCACGGAATGACGGATTGTTTTTTCGATAGATACATTTTTGCATTTATCATTTATCTTTTTATGCGAAAAAAAAAACGCGAAAATTCGATTTTTTTTTAAGTGCCGCCATTTTCCGAAATTTGTACTAAACGAAAAACCCATCCGTCATTCCATGACCAAAGGTTCACAGATTGATAATATGCTTTGAATTTGTGTTTCAGATCAACAAAGAGGGGGCAGTGATGTCAGCCGTTTACCTCCCGCGATTTGAGGACCTGTTTTCGCGGAGGTTCAACGGCCGCCATTTTGGTTTTTTTTTTTTTTTTAAATTTTTTAACGTTCTGTATATCATGAATAAAAGCAAGAAAAAAACCGCACTCAAAAAGCTTTACTCGTTTCCTTTAAAAGAAATAAAATGTAAACACCTGAAATATGGCACTCCAGGGACAAAGTCTCCCTTAACACTCATGCGCGAATATGAACCAAGAGAACGTGAGAAATATTGAAAATCGACGAAAAGGTACGCTTTGAAACAAAACATCGAATTTTCCGAAAAAAAATGACTACGTTTTGCAACGAAAAGATACTTTTTTTAATTTTCAAAACCATTTAGGGTCATATTTTAGACGATAAGGTTAGAAAGATTTATACTACATTTCATTAGAATCGGCCGATTAGTTTTTTAGCTATACGTCACGCCAGTTTTGAAAATGCAGATTAGAAGACCATGCCATACGATCGCCATTTTGAAAAATTATTCGAAAAAAAAATACCATGTATCAGCTAAAAGTAGTAATAAAACATACCCTAAGTCTAAAAATGGTAAAGAAATATTTCCTTTAAAAAAAAAACGATTCTTTCCTCGCCTGAAGATATCTCCCCCCTCAACAAACAATAAACGTCACTGGAGTAACACTTTTAGCTGTGCCAGTCCATTTGAAAATAATTAAGAGTCGATGTCTCATCGGTTGAAGGTCTGAGCGGTGACGTTTTCCACTTCGACAAGAACGGGGACGGTCCCGCCAGGTACAACATAATCCACTTCAAGCAGATATCCCCGGGGGAATACAAGTGGATTCGTGTGGGGAAATACTTGGAGGGTGAACTGCGTCTCAATATGTCAGGTGATTCTACAAAAGCGATACTGTAACCTTTGGGACACCCTTAATTACACATTTACCATGCGATCCTTCGTTTGCTGTTTCCCAATCATAGTACACTGTTATATATGTCACAGTTGAAGACCGATTCCAGTTTGAAAGCATTTTACGTAGTACAAATGAGTTCTGACTGAACACCCTCGTTATCGCTAACTTTTCCTAGTGAAAACTAGAATGTGCTGATCGATAAATTTGAATGTTAGTCGAAACTAGTTTTTTCGGGTTTGAGAATCAGTCTTAAGGCGGAATGTAAATTTAGACAGGAAAAAAATAAGCTATATTGAGCGATTTTTTAAACCAACAAATAATTATTCTACAATTATCAAAGTTTAGCGATTTTTTAAACTAAGAAATAATTATTTTACAATTATCAAAATTTAGCGATTTTTTAAACTAAGAAATAATTATTCTACAATTATCAAACTTTAGCGATTTTTTAAACTAAGAAATAATTATTCTACAATTATCAAATTTTAGCGATTTTTTAAACTAAGAAATAATTATTTTACAATTATTAAACTTTAAGTAGCTTTTTTCTACAATTTCTATAAGCTTTATTCTACAATTACCAAACTTTAGGTACAATTATTAAACTTTAATAGCATATTTAAGTATACGAAACAATTTTTTTTAATTAATTCATCATAAAAATGGCGGGGCTTCGGCAGAGTGTTACAGCAAGGTCGCCGCGGGAGTTGCGAATCGGCGTGCAGTCTAGCTTCCCGTAGACTTTGATTTGCAAAAAAGTTCAAACATTTTTTCAATTAGAACATGTATATTTTATATGTGACGGTAATTAAAATGAAAAAAATGCAAATTTGAGAAAATGGCACGCATTTACAAAAAAAATCAACATTTCACGCAACATTTTTGTAAAATGTGGATTGAAAAAGTCGTTTTTTTTTACAATTTTTCAAAAACAATTTTCGTCAAGTAGAAGGTACCAATATTATCAATATTTCTACCAAGTTTGAAGTCAAACGGCTCAATAGTTTTTGAGTAATCCTGCACGCCAATTTCGATAATGCAGTTTTGAGAAAAACGCGTTTGAAGTTCACGCCCGCTCCGAATTCGATCGGTGACGCACAGCGTTGACGGGCTGTAACGTTTGAAGTTTTTCGAATTTCGCTTTGAAACTTTGGGAAAATATTACACATATATAGTTCTATCGTTTAAAGAAGAAAAAAAAAGAAATCGGTTTTTTGATCGTTGTAAATGTATAATCCCGCGTTAACTGATTCGTTTCGTTAAAACAATTTTGTTCATAAGTACTTTTAACTAAAAAAAAGGAATTTTCGTGATTTTTTTGTCTCACCTTAAGGAGTATGGTGTCGAGTATCTTTTATAATCTTTGTATTGAAAAATATTTATAAACGTCGTGGATATAATGACTACTGCTGCTCGGAAAGAAATCATCAAAAATAGAAAAATCAAACGCATTTAGTTTTCGCATAAAATCATCTGCTTGGACGAAAGATTTAATAAAATATCGATTTTTGAAAAAAATGACCGCGGTCCCAAGTGAAGGTATCGATTTTCGGTGAAAAAACGCTACATTTTCGTTGATATAAAACAAACCGTGAATCGAAAAAAAATATTTCATTCACACACCGCTTTTTGATATAAAAAAAGCTTGTTAAATTTGAATTTGATCGGTGCTGTCGATTTGGAGATATCGTGGTAACCGATTTTGAAAAACTCATTTTAAGAAAAAAGGCGTTTATAGTTTTTCAGTCCGCCGGTTCGCGGAACCTACCTATAAACGCCCGAAACTCCCTCAATTTTTAACGAATCAACATGAAACTGTTAGAATTTTTTTTGGGATGTTGAATTTTGAGAATAAGCCAAAAACCAAAAATCGATTTATATTTTCAAACATTTCAACTAGGTGTAAGCCCTTGAGTCAAGTTTTAACGAATATATCAGTAAATTTTAGTTTTCACTAGCAAAAACTAGTTATAACGAACGGAAAAACTAGTTATAACGAACTAGTTTTTACTAGAAGAAACGCGTTTCAATTGAAAACGGGTTTTACCTGTAACATACTATATATAATAACAATGACTAAATGTACACAAATATTAGGTAATAATAACAGTTGAATAATTACGTTTTTCGCCAGAATTACGATCTTTTTAGTCAGTTACTGTTCATTTTCTGAATAGTAAAAAGTTAGGGTCATGACAAAATGCCTTCAAGGGCGGACACCAAAAAGGTCGTTTTTTCGAATCTTTTTGTCTAATAGACTATTTATTTTGGATTTCGAAAAAAGGTATATTATTAAGCATATATTGAACTGATGTCGTGTAAACTTTTATGTAAATTTTTTTCAAAAATTTCGTTGGTTCGTTGGTCTGAAACATAAAAATTTAAAAAAATCCTAGTTTATATTAATATAGTTCTCCACAGAATGGCGGGTCTTAACAAAAAAAAGTATAATTTCGACCAAATTTTTACTTATTTTCCAGAACGTTAGAAATACTAAATAAAAAAAAGACGGCTACGTAGAACGATTGCTACTGCAATTACGGAAATTTTTATGTTTTAAAAAGTGAACATTAAGACGAATATTCTTCTGATTCTCTGGTGCACAGACGTTTTACTCAGGTACCTACTCCAACGTCTCAGAAGTATTGGCCTTTCGATTACTGGTTGATGCGCCAGCCAATGCACGGTCAAGCGGTCACCGCTCCGAGTATCGGCCATTCTCAACGCTGCTCAACCAGTGTCGCTTAAAGCCTTAGGCCACAGTAACGGGTATAAAATCATGTGCGAATTTAACAAATGTGTTTCGTATGAAAAAGTATTTCACTCACAACATTAATTACACATCTATTTAGTATGAATATCAAGCTGTTAATATTTTTTTCTTCTTCGATGAACAAAATGGCCGACTACTAATATTTTCTTTTGCTATCTTTTTTTAGGCGCTCCGCGGCGTGACATTTAGCATCCACAATTTTTTACCTAGGACAAAAAACAAAAATTCTCGTCAATTTACATTATAATACCTAGAGATGTACGTACGGAATTAAACATTTTTTTTAATTTGTAGGTATTTTATCTTAAGAAATGAATTTTCAGTGAAAAATTTCGTTATTACTGCTCATGAAGTGCTCATAAAATAAAAAGTTTTCGATTAATCAGAAATTCCTTACGTACTTATCTGCGAAATGCAATTAGAAACATAACTTTTCAATTTGAAGTACATCGAGTGAAAATTGTTGAAGTTAATTGTCACACCAATTGGAAAAAAGCTGTTTCGAGAAGTGTCCAGTAGTGGGCCATTATGTACATCGAAAAAAAAATATATATATATTTTCTAACAGCTTGATATTCATACTAAATACATGTGTAATTAATTTTATGAGTGAATCACTTTTTCATACGAAAAAAATTATCCCCAGTATAAATATAAAAAAGTAACAGGATAAGTGCGCCACTGAAGACCCCACGTAAAGCGTGGCTTGATCGAGTACTCATTTACCCTAGCTCGAAAGACAATACAACTGTCAGTATTGTGTTACTTGAAGGGGTAGGGCCGAGGGGACGAGGTCTCACTATAATTCATGCACAGTATCAAGTGTACCCTCGAATTTAACGTTTCAGAAATTCAATTTCGTCTGGGGCATCCCGAGGCTCCGGAGAGCGTTTGCTCTCTGCCGTGCGAGGTGGGCCAAGCCAAGAAATATGTCGAGGGTGAGAGTTGCTGCTGGCATTGTTTCAACTGTAGCCAGGATGAGGTATTGAAACACACGAATATATAACCAGACGGTATTTATTCTCTTTCATTCTATTGTTGCCATTATTTCGACGACAATGTCGTACACTTTCCTCGAAACGCAGCCATTCGATAAATAATTCATGTAGGTGACAATAGTGATAAAAGCAATGGTAATAATACGCAAATATTATGCATAATCCGCATATTTTGCACAATAATGATAGTCAGCAATTATAACTTTTCGCATATATTGGGTGGCTGCATATGAAACTGCCAGTTGGCGATAGGTGGCGTCACGTAAAGGAAGTTGGGGTACAGTGTGTAACACTTTTTTCTAACGAATTTTTGCTCTAATCAACGTAGTCTGATTAGATTAGTCTCAAGTGATGGTAAAAGTTCTCGGCGTCGATGTGGGTGTCTGAATTTAAAAAACGAACATATTTATAATTGCATAATGAATGTATCTTTGGTGTGAACCAACAATATTTAAAAAAAAATTTTTATAATAAAAATTCGAAACCTACAATTTGTTTACTCCATTTTCTGTCGGTATTTTATTTTTTATATTTGTTTGCGTCATTGACATTTTCGTTTCGGTGGATCACACGATAGGTGATGATACTAAGAATATGTTGTAGAAATTTCAAAGCGATCTGAACCTTCGTTCAAGAGTTAGAACTTTCACAAGGTTCAAAAAAGTGAATCGTGGAAAAACGACTTTGAAGTTGGCGGTCGGGCGCGCCGCGCGGTATCTATTATAAATGCAATCTTACCTCATTTTTGGAATTTTTGGAATTTTCCAATTTAGTAAAGCTTAAAATATTCCTAACCGTTCAGGCTAATGGAATCAAAAATAAAATTAAAATAAAAAATTTTGAAATTTTTCGCGTATATAAGGTCTTAATCAGTCAACTTTAATTATTCTTTTAAAGTAATCAACATTTATCAATCTTCTAATTTTGGAAACAAAAAATCAGTTTTTCTGATTGTTGGCGTACAATATATATGTTTAATTGAACCTTGATTTTTCCCATCTTACTCCATATGCGGAGCAAGATGAAACAGCACTAGGAGCATGGTGGGACACGAATTATTGGCATATCTCGTATGTAAAAATGGTTTCACTTTCAATTCCAGCAATTTAATAAGCCAAACGTCTAAGTTATGTAGTATGTAGTCCAAGTAATCTTGCTTCCATATCTTTTAAATCGTTCGTTAGTTGTTCTCCTACGTCTGGTAGAAACGCCGGTCGAAGAGGAATCAAATGCCCTACTAGTTTTATTTCACTCTTTCCGAACTGAACCGAAACTGAAAGAATGGTAAACTTGACCAAAAATTGGATCGTTTGTCGAAAAATCGATATTGCTTTCTCACTCGAGATGCGTGCTTCCGCCACAGTTGATACTTTCACACTCATTCACCTCCCTATACCGCCCCTTCAAACTCAAATGGGAGCACTGTGCTCTCACATACTGTTTAGCAGCTAGGCTTATGATTCATCTTACCCCGCGCCCTCGATTGCCCCAACTTCCTCTACGCTTCATTATTTCCTGAGAAAGAAATCGACCGTGAAATCGACTGCTAGAGTAGGTGTATGCAGAACATGCTCCATCGAGTACAACGTGCAGAGAGTGCGTCCGTGGCTCCCAAAGCCGCGATTTCTCTATGGACAAGGACCGCGAAAAACCAGTCAAAAAGGGCTGTCGGAACCATGACCGAAGATCGTTATTGGAAAGCATCACTGGAAATCGTTTTCGGAGACCATCACTGGGGATCGTTATCGAAAATCATCAGTGGGGATCGTTGTCGGACAGGATCACTGGGAATGGTTATCAGAAACCATCACTGGGGATGGTTATCAGAAACCATCACTGGGGATCGTTATCGGAGCACTGGGGATCGTTATCGGAGCACTGGGGATCGTTATCGGAGCACCGAGTATCATTATCGGAAACCATCACTGGGGATCGTTATTGGAAACCATCACTGGGGATCGTTATTGGAAACCATCACTGGGGATCGTTGTCGGAAACCATCACTGGGGATCATTATCGGAAACCATCCCTGGGGATCATTATCGAAAACCATCACTGGGGATCGTTATCGGAAACTATCACTGGGGATCGTTGTCGGAAACCATCACTGGGGATCGTTGTCGGAAAATATCACTGGAGATCGTTGTCGAAAACCATCACTGGGGATCATTATCGAAAACCATCACTGGGGATCGTTATCGGAAACTATCACTGGGGATCGTTGTCGGAAACCATCACTGGGGATCGTTGTCGGAAAATATCACTGGAGATCGTTGTCGAAAACCATCACTGGGGATCGTTGTCGGAAACCATCACTGGGAATCGTTTTCGGAAACCATCACTGGGGATCGTTATCGGATACCATCACTGAGGATCGTTATCAGATACCATCACTGGGGATCGTTATCAACTGCAACTGTGGACGGAATGGGAGGCCCCCCTCGATAAATTGATTTTGCAGCACGACAACGCCAGGCCGCATGTTGCTCAACCGGTTAAGCAGTACTTAGAAGGAGTCAACTGGAAAATCTCACTTCATCCGCCCTATTCCCTAGACATTGCTTCCTTCCATTACCATTTGTTCCAATCGCTGCAGTTAGCACTTACCGCTTGGCACTTTACCTTGTACGAAGGCGTCCAAAATAGCTAGATGACTGGGATTGCCTCTAAAGAACCCGAGTTCTCTTCCTGCGCTCCGATTGTTGGCCGGAAAATGGGCACAGGTTGTCTGTTTCAATCGGCAATACTTTGTATAAACCAGCTTGTCGATTTACTACCACTATCTTTCCGTTGCTTCAAAAATTGACAGTCTCATATGCAACCACCTAATAAAGGGTGTCTCAATAACCTGACTTTTTAATTTATTAATGACAAGTATTATCTACTTAAAAAGTACGAATATTTTTATTTTAATATAAGGCACAAACATGGAGGTTATGTGTGGAACGAAATATCCGATAAATGGCGGCCTCGTCCCTGTTTGTAAACGGTCGCTCTTTTGACGAAATTTTCAATAACATTTTTGCATAATTGCGGACTAATTTCATTAATGGTGCGTCCAATGAGCTCCGGAACACAACCATGAAACTTCGTCTGCAATAACTATATTGTTTCGACCGCATTTTCACAATTTCTATGCGTTGCTCGATCGCGTAATTTTCCACAACTTCCTGATGACAGTTGTCAAAGATTAGTACTCGATGGTAGCCACAAAAAAATGGCGCGCAATTCAAAATGTCATGTCATTTTGAGACACTCTTTATATACGTATGGATACATTCATGTGCATATATTCATGTCCGTTTCTCTAACCACAGATTAGACACCTGAGCGATGAGAAGCAGTGTGTCTTATGCCCGAAGGGTACATTGCCCGATGAGACGCATTCCTACTGCCGAGACATCCCTGAGGAATTCCTCAGGCCGGAAAGTGGTTGGGCAATTGGCGCAATGTCTTTCTCATCCACCGGTATTCTCGTAAGATTCTTGAGTTTCTATTCTAGCCCTCTTAAGTCAGTATATTACCGCATCGTAAACACCACAAAAGAGAGAGAGATAGAGTGGCCTAGAGAAAACCTCCATAAAGGCACACATTCTCATGATCATAAACTTAAGATCTGGGCCAAAGTGTCTAGTCATTGGTTAAAGCTCCACTTTTCTGTCTCTCTCTCTCCCTCACCCTCTCTCTCTCTCTCTCTCTCTCTCTCTCTCTCTGTTGTTCTCCCCCTTACGCCGCCCTTGATTACAGATAACTTTGTTCGTCGGTGGTGTATTCCTGAAGCATAACGATACCCCAATTGTAAGAGCATCGGGACGTGAATTGTCTTATGTTCTCTTGACGGGCATACTGCTGTGCTATCTCGTTACCTTCGCCCTTGTTTTGAGACCAACCGATCTCGTCTGCAGCATCCAAAGGTATGAATTCAGTCATTCAGTTCGTGGCTAGTCGTTAAACAATATATAGATGTGTTTGGAATCGCGATGTCCGAAACCGTACGATCTCAGACGCTTAAGTTAATAACCGTTTGGGGTAGGGTGTCTTTCACTATAAGGCACAATGTCCGCATAGTTCGTTGCAAAATTAATATACTCATCGTTCCCACAATGCTACCATCCTTCTCCCTCTCTCTCTCTCTCTCTCTCTCTCTCTCCCCCTCCCCTCTCGCGCTCGCGTAATGAGCTCGAGTAATCCAGCCAACGCCATGTCCCAATTATATTATACCTCATCGTTGCAGCAAACGCCCAAACTTCCGGCCCTTCCGAATTTCAGTCTCGAAAAGCTCCAGCACCGGAGTTCCGTCCCCGTTAAAACTTTGACAATATGCCGTTAACTGAATACTGCACAAGTCGGAAAATGCTTCCTCTGTACGAGCGAAATAATTCACGTGTCGCAATTTTGGACTTTCGTCGGATCGTCGCGATCCTTTTGAAGCTGCTGAGAAAAAAATAAACGTGGGATTTCTTCGAGACACTTCTGGTCGATCATTGGAAACTTTGAGTTGTAATATGAGGGAAAAAAATACTCACGGGATGTCGTAGTCTCCAACCAAAATTACTTTCGTACATTCGACAGTAATTCTAATAAGGGGCTTTCAGATAGTTGACAAAATATGACATTTCGAAAAGATTCTCGGGTAATTTCAAGTTGATGCGTTCAAAATTGAGGCAGCTGTGGGCGTTTTTTAAATTGCATACTATCCACGTATGAATTCGACTTAAAACTTCAACGCTTTTTTTTCGAAACTTTTCCGAAATAGGTGACCACGATGTCTCGAAAATCACTGCACCGATGAACTTCTCGTTTAGCAAGCTTCTTTTATGTATCAAAAAGCAGTGCTCGAAAAAAGGATTTTTTTTTTTCGATGCACATATTTTGTTTGTATCAACGAAGATAGAGCATTTTTCACCGAAAACCCATACTTTTACTTTGGACTGTGGTAATTTCTTCAAAAATCAATTTTTTGTTAAATCCTTCGTTCAATCATTATATAATTTTATGCAAAAACTAAATGGTCATTGCAACGGTTGCTTTTCAATCTGGACAAACCATTGTACCCACCACATTTATAAATATTTTTCAATAAAAAAAATGGTAAAAGATCCTTCAAACCATGCATTTCAATGCAAACAAAATAAAAAGAAAAAATCGATAACCTAAACACGTTTTCTCAGAAAAAATTCACGAAAATTCCTCTTTTTTCCGGCCACGAGCTAGGTGCAACGTCTTCGGAGACGTTCGTGCCAGGAATACTTTTTCTCGCAATTTCCGTGATGCAAAAGACACCATAAAACCCATAAGAATTCTCGCTTACTTCTCGCTTTACTTCCGGTTCTCATGAAAAATCGTCCCCATCCAGCAGCCGCAAGGACTAAGAGCAAAAAACATAAAAACAAATTCAACGTCGAAAATTTGCAGATTCTCGGCCGGTTTTTGCTTCACGGTGATGTACGCGGCGCTGCTGACGAAAACGAACCGGATATCGCGTATCTTTAACGCCGGCAAGAGAAGCGCGAAGAGGCCCTCGTTCATATCGCCACGCTCGCAGCTCATAATATGCAGCATGTTGGTCGCTGTGCAAATCCTCATAAACGCCGTATGGATCGTCATAGATCCGGCCAAAGCGAGACATCATTATCCAACCAGGGAGGACAATCTTCTCGTGTGCAACAGCTACATAGACGCGAGTTACATGATCGCATTCACCTATCCGATCATACTTATCGTCGTGTGCACCGTTTATGCCGTACTCACGCGGAAAATACCCGAGGCGTTTAACGAGAGCAAACACATAGGTAAGTATTTCTACTCGCAAATATCTAATTGGGACCATTGGATCGTTCCTTTTTTCGTTTTTTTTTTTTTTTAAGAACTAAAGGAACAATATGCAAAAACAAAATAATTGTGACTTGAGTTTAGAGATTTGAGGGTTCTCCAGCTTATTAGGAAGATTATTGTTATTATTTTAATATTAGTATTATCATCCGATTTTATTGCTTCGAGCAACTTAAGGGAGACTTTGTCCTTGGAGTGCCATATTTCAGGTGTTTACATTTTATTTTTTTTTAAAGGAAACGAGTAAAGCTTTTTGAGTGCGGTTTTTTCTTGCTTTTATTCATGATATACAGAACGTTAAAAAAAATTTTTTTGAAAAAAAAAACCAAAATGGCGGCCGTTGCAGCTCCGCGAAAACAGGTCCTCAAATCGCGGGAGGTAAACGGCTGACATCACTGCCCCCTCTTTATTGATCTGAAACACAAATTCAAAGCATATTATCAATCTGTGACCCTTTGGTCATGGAATGACGGATGGGTTTTTCGTTTAGTATAAATTTCGGAAAATGGCGGCAATTTAAAAAAAAATCGAATTTTCGCGTTTTTTTTCGCATAAAAAGATAAATAATAAATGCAAAAATGTATCTATCAAAAAAACGATCCGTCATTCCGTGAAGACATATTTTCTGAGTATGCTCTCCAAATTTCAGTTCGATATGTTAATTACAGCGGTGAGGAGAATGTCAGCCATTTTTAAAAACGTGTTTTCGAGAAAAACGCGTTTAAAGTTTTGTAATGTGTTTACACAAATGTGTTTATAATTACCGCTAATCGGCAATGCCTGGTCCATAGAGGCATCCCTCCTCTTCTTCTAGCTGCTCATGTTAAGCCGCTAACATCTCCCGCTGCAATTTCAAGGACAAAGTCTCCCTTAACGGGGTATCTCTTTCTGGAAGCCCAATTTGAAGGGTCAGAATGATGCATTTTTTTCCAATGATACATTGGTTTGAAAAAAATTGATTTTTTTCCAGCATGTTGTACACATGTTGGTGGTTCCAATGTGATTTTTTCGGAATAATATCTTTCAAAGTGTTCGTGGTGCTGCAGTTGGCGTTGCAGTCCTCCAGCGGCGAGGCCCGAAACGGCGCGATCTCTACCAGGCGCAAATATAATCTGGAATATTCCCCCTTAACTTTACACACTGTTCCATTAAAATACGTGTAACTTCGTTAATTTTTAAAATTTCAGGTTTCGGTTGGTCTTCAAATATTTTTGAAAGTCACACTATAACAATATGCAAAAGAACGATGTTTTGACGTTTCCAAAAAGGGATACCCCCTTAAGGGGCCACATCTACCTAGTGGCCCGAACACAAAGGCAAAAATCCGAAAAATGTTCTTTTGGTAAACGCTTGGTTAAAAGAAACGCATTTTTCTAAACACAAAAGTACAAGTATTAAAAGCTTTAAAATATGTCGCTGATAAATACAGAAAATCAACGAAAATATGGTCGGCAAGTGATTACATTTTTTCGTCACGTTGGCGGTGGACACTCTCCAGCTTACACGGTCCATTTGAGGTCTCAAAACCAAATGGGTTATTCGAGTTAACAATAAATACGAGTCGTTGACGATCGTCGATTTCTAAAGTCATCATTTTCAACAACGTAGCCGCGAATCGAAACTTGAGCATACAAAATCTATAAAAAAGGACGTCATTTTCACGTAACTACAAAAAATTGAAGATCGATATTCAAAAAGTGAGATCGTCAACGACCTCTAAATGTTTCTTATCGTATTTCCTGTAAGTTTGGAAACAATACATCAAGTGGTTCTCGAGATATCATGTCCACCGATTTTGGAAATGATGTTTTGAGAAAAACGCGTATAAAGTTTGAATTGGGCAAATTACAATTTCCCGAATACAATTTCTCGATAAGAATTGCCCGAATAAACAATTTTTCAAATACGATTTCCCGAAAGAACAATTCCTCGAGAACAATTTACCGAATAAACAATTTCCAAAATGAACAATTTCTCGAGCACAATATCCCAAGTGGACAGTTCGCTGAATGGACAATTTTCCCGAACAAATATTTTCGACGATTTTTTTTGGGAAACCAATTTTCTCTGGTCGAATTGTCCTTGCATTAATTTTCCTGTTATCGATCTCGGCATTACAAGGCGCCAGAAATATACGTTCCCACATTTACATTTGCACAACGAATAATCAACGACGTGGACGTGATGGGTTCTGACTTCTTTTTTTAATTAAAAGAAATATTGTTTCTTTTTACTTGTTTAAATTTATTTTATTTTCTTTTTTTGTGAGTTAAAACTTTGTAATATTTTTATTTAACCCAAACAAACGCAAACAAAAAATGTGTTCATTCGAGAAATTGTCTATTGGGGATATTGTTCATTCGGGGAACTGTCCATTCGGGATATAGCTAAAAGGTGATACTATCGAATAAAAATATTTTTGAAAAATGCAATTTTTTGACCCACCTGAGTAGATGTAGCCCGTTAATTTGTTGCAAGTGACCTCCAGTAAAATCCCTTTCAACGAATACGTTGAATTACCGATAGGTCTGTATACACAACACGGAAAACATTGTAAATGCTTTTTTTTCGAAATGTAAAAAATATCGTAGAATATGAATGGGGGTGACTCGAATAGGTATTGTTAAGGGATCTTCTCACTTTAGACTCTAAAAAAAGGCTATTTTTATTAATTCTTTAATAGGTTTATATTATAGATATTGATATAAAAGTTGTTACACTTAATAAATACACTTTCGAAATACTTTTTTTCAAAACATATTTATTTAAATCACTATAGACGAAAATGATAGTTAAAAAAATGTCCTAAAAAAATGGTAGGTCTGCGCTGTCGATGAAATCTCGAAGATGGATCATCCGAATAAAAAAAATCATACGGTTTTAGATTCAGTATATTAATAGCTATAGCGCATATCATAAGATTTTTTTAATTTGCAAAAATAACAAAATGGCGGACATTTTTCGAAAAAACAAAAAACGTTTTTTTTCACCGTTTTTAGCGAAAAAATTGTAAATATGAAATTTTTAAAAATCCTGATATGCGCTATAGCTATAGTTGTAAAGAATATATGGTTAAAATTTCATAAGAATCGGTTCAGTAATTTCGAAGATTATATGAACAAGCCGTCGAAAAACGTTGTTTCGAGAAAAACGCGTTTAAAGTTTGTTTGGGTTACACAAATGCATGAAAAAAATGTTTTTTATGTATTTCGAAAGTGTATTCATTAAGTGTAACAACTTTTATATCAATATCTATAATATAAGCCTATTTAAAAAATCATGAAAATTCATGAACACGAGGCATCCATATTCACCTTTCGTATGTTACATTTCGGGCCACTCTGCATACTCGACGGAACTGCTCCGGAGCAGAAACATTCTCGAAGAATGAATTTAGCGCTCGGTAAGATCGCGCCAAGTTTTCTGGCCTAATAATCCCTCTCGTATCCCGGAGGGATAAGCCCTTATGCATTAAATGCAAAGCTGCAACGACGCGCCGGACGAAGTAATAATATACACGCGAAACGAGGAGTGCGAGATTTCTCGGTGTAATATTTAATTAAAGCTCGGCGTGGTTGATCTATCGCAGGCTTCACGATGTATACAACTTGCGTAATATGGCTGGCTTTCGTGCCACTGTATTTCGCGACCGGAAGTCACGTGGCACTGAGAATAACCTCGATGTCGGTGACGATAAGTCTTTCGGCGACGGTCACCATAGCGTGCCTCTTCACGCCCAAGGTACGAACGGAAGCTCGTGACAAGCGTTTCCCGCCACTTCCGGAAGTGTCAAAAATAATCGCGAATTTTCGATCGGAACGAAAAGTTACAAATTTGGGGAAAAAAGAAACAAAAAATCTTAAACCGAGATTAAAAAAACAAGCTTTTTTATTTTTTTTCCTCCCTCGACAATTTTTTTTCACTCTAGTGAAGATTTTAATTTTTTAGGAAATGGAGATAACATTTTTTTTTTTTGAGACACAAAAGCGTCGAGATCTACCTTTGATATGTTGTGAAAAAAAAACTCTTTTTTTCACACACGGTTATTCGACTTTTCGTGAAGCCCTGCAGTTTTCGGAAAATCGCGGTGTGACTCGAGAACTGTTGGGTTCAAAATGGAGTATCCAGGGGAAGAAAAGTCCGAAAAAAAAGCCATCAAGTAGTTTGGAATTTTGGTCGATTTTTATATTTAGAAATTGAGATTTTACGGCTTCCGATCGAAAAAACCGTAAAAAATGGGTTGAAACGTTTCGCGGGAAGTGCATATATAAATGAACTGACAAATTTTTATTTTTTTTGACATTCATTACAGCTGTATATTATTCTCATTCATCCGGAGAGAAACGTTCGTCCGAACATGATGCACCACAGGTACAACACGACCAAAGGCTCGGTCGTGACAGCCACCAATGCCTCGAGCATGATGGCACCTGTCACACTGACAGCCGTCACTTGCGATCAAAACAAAGCCGTCAAGAAACACGCGGTCACTACCACCGACGGTTCCACGCAGAGCGAACGTGAGCATTTTTACTTAATTGAATATTTTATTAAAAATGATTTTTTTACTCAAATCATTAATTAACAAAAAAAAATAGTAACTTGAGAAAAAAAAATTCTTCACTTCATTCGATGGGATTTCGAAACGTGGTTTATTGTTGTTGTAATTTCTAGCTATAACTGTTGTTATTTCGAGAAATATTTATTGTTATTTCGAGAAATAATTGTTTTTATTTCCAGAAAGAATTCTTTTTTTTTCGAGAAAGATAATTGTTTTTATTTCGTTGCATAATTATTGTTATTTCGAAAAATAATTATTTAGATTTCGAGAAAAAATACAATAATTGTTTCGAGACATAGCGGAAAAAAAGACAATTTGGCAATAAAGTTAAAAATCTGATGCGTGTAACCCAAACAAAAAATAATCCTCGCAGAACTCGAGATCGAGCTGAAGGAGCGAATAAACGGCAAACTTCCGGCCTCGATGGCGACTCGCTCGACTCAGACGAGCATGAACAACAACGGCAAGGAAGCGTGCACCGAGCCTTCACCTATAATCAAGGATATCGCTAACGAGGAAAATATCGTTGCCTCGAAGGGTTTTAACATCGGCAAAATTGGCAACGGTCCCTTGAGCCAGAACGAGGTCCCTTTATAGCGAAAAAACGCCGCGATCGAATCACCGATTCTACAATCGAATCTCAAGCAAATCTCGAAGAAGCCTGTGATCGTGTGAATCGCCGATTTTCCACGGCTATTTTCGAAATTTAACGCCCACGAAAGCGGTAAATTATTATTTTTCAAAATCCAATAAAATTTTCAAATTGTTTTTCAAAATCCAATAAAACATTTTTTGGATTTTTTTTTCAATTATTATTTGTTAAATTACTATTTCAAAATTATTAAATTATTTTTCAAAATCCAATAAAATTTTCCCCTTTTTGCTCTCACTACTCGTAATTTTGTTCTCAACTTATTTACATCAAATTTAAAAACAACGCTCTTTTGCTTCGTGAAATAAATTACCGTGAAATATGGATTATTCCAATCGGCATAATTTCCTTGATAATTCAATTCACCAAACTCCGCTATTTTTACAAATTCCTCGGATTTTCCGATGCAAATACTTCGAATTTTTTTTTCTTCGTATTAATTTTACTTATGTAAATAAAAGATATGTAAAAGAACACGAAAACAAAAAAAAATTGCAGCTGATGTCTTTGCTACAATAGAAATTGTTTGGATTTATTAAATTTATTGTGACAATTGTTTCAAATTAAATTTGTTACAAGAAATTGGAAAAAAAATGTAACGTATCCACCTGAGATTGAAATGCTCGCCAACTACGCTCGATATTTTCCATTTGTTTGAGACTAAGGCATTTTATTTGATTTATATCACTGTTATTATCATCTTTATCATGATTATTTTTATTATTATTATCATCCTCACTATTACTTCCACTCCTCAACTCGTAAATGATAATGATAATAATAACAAAGACTTGTAAATATCAATGATACTAATAATTATTGTTATCACTACATAATATTATTGTTACTGTGATGGCTATTTTAATTGTTTAGCATTAAATTCAATTTGCAATAAATTTGCAGTTAAATTTGAAATAATTTTGGGCTCATTAAATACATTTACAACAGTGACCGGTTTGGAAAAAAGATGCAATGATTTGACCATCAACGAGAGTTGTACGAGAAATAATGACTGTACAGACGCGTGTCAGGAAAAAAACATTGTACATCAATTCACGGAGCAACAGGGACGAGGAAAAAGAAATACGGGAACACGTGTCTCGCGTTACTCGATTTGCAGGGGTGAATGGCGAGCTGTGGCCAAAAAAGTGGACAGTTTTTTCATTCAATTAATTCGAAAAAAATATCAATAATTGCCAAAAAAAGAACAATGAATAATTGAATAATAACGAATATAATTTTCACATTGAAATTTCTGACAACCAGTGACCAAAACAAAAAATGGGCGTTAAAAAAATGCAAAAAGATCGGCAAAATTAAAATTGAAGATTTCACGTCACTAAAAACTATATTTATTTTATTTTTTATTTTTTTTTTCTTGGCACAACACGGGTGGCAAAAATCGTAAATTTTGAAGTGACGTAAAATCTTCAATTTTATATTTGCCGATTGTTTTGCGATTTTTTTAACCTTACATTTAGTTTTTCCGTCACTGGATCGTAATAATAAATTAATAATAATTGTAGTGATAATACGACGTTTTTTTCAGTTGTTCAAAAAAATCGGTCAAAACAATAAATATATTTTTTCCCCCTCTTTTTTCGCGCCGTCTATTTATCGCTACCACGTATTTAACTCTTTTATTTTCAATCAAAACAAATTTTAGTTTTGCGTCCATACATATCAGTCGCGAGGTCCCAAAATAAAAAATCAATAATTTTTAAAATAAGATAAGACGATTATCTTTTTTTTTTCGAGTTATTTGAAAATCGTCCAAACCTCGCCATCTAACCTGCAGGAAATTTTCGACGTTTGCGGCTGCGACGTGAGATTTAAATGTTAAAAAAATCAACGAACAAACGAAGATTGTTCGCGTCAGCGGTCGAACGTCAGAAATTCTTCATACGCGTTGAAATGAACTCGTACATTTCTGCACACACGTTCTTGTTTTTTTGGGTCGATACGATATTAATATTAATGTATAATAATAATAATAATAATAATAATAATAATAATAAAGCACGATAAGTTACAAATAATCGAGTAACCCAAATGACGGTATTAACGAACAAGCTTGAGAAAATGACAATTTTATACGTGATACACTTAAGAAAAAAAGGGGACGAAAGGAAGGGAAAAAAAACTGGACGTTTCGGCTGTTAGTAATAATTGATAAAGGTCGATGACTGCTCGACGGAAAGAGAGCTTCGTGTGAATAAAAAATATTGGAATAATTATCGCACATCGACAAACTCGAAGTCATCGAGAAAAAATACATCGATGCTCGTTGGACAATTTTATGAAAAATATCGAAAAAAAATAAGAGAAAATCGAACAAGTTAAATGTAGTCTCACGTAAGTTAATTGTTAATGTGGAGAGACACGCGAAGAAGAGCGAGGGTGACGAAAATGACGCCTCGATGAATTAAATACCTGTCAATGGATTATGCCTAGTTGTAACAGTCGAAAACAGCTGAATTTTGGGATTTTTTAAATAGCGAATCGTGACGATATATTTCCGCAAAATTTAGGCTTTCGAAAAAGTATCATCTGCGGAACATTTTGTAATTTTTTCGGGTAAATATATTTAATTATAATCGATTTACGTAATACTCGGAATTACTCGAAAAGGATTTTTGCAGTGAAACGCAAAACACGGATTTTTGCCCTTCTGAAACGCGATATCTAAGATAAAAAAACCAGACGGATTTCGTTAACATATTTATTTGTCCTATGATTAAGGGGTAAGGCCACTGTGACGGCCCAAAAAAAAAGGTTTTTTCACTAATTTTTTGCTCCCGAAATTAAAGGTATTTGAAAAAAAAACTTTTAATGGTGTTATCGGGCATACATTAAACTTTATTATAAAATTTTTTTACAGTAAAAAAAAACAAAATGGCGGTTCTACAGCTATCTTCCCGGGACATGTTTTGCTTCCAGGGCTCCGCGGCACGCAGCACCACTGGTGCACTTTTGAATCTAGAACAAAAAAAAACCATTAATCTAGAGGGCTATAGCTAGAGAATGTCGATCGGATTTTAAAAAGTATCAATTTTTGTGGATTTGGCGTGCGTTTGAAAAAAAAAATTGATTTTTGACGAAAAAAACGGCAAGTTTTTTGTTAATAAAAAATCAATAAATAAAGTTCTTGAAAATTCCGATCGACATTCTCAAGATAATGTAAATGTTCACATCTGGTTAAAATTTCAAGTAAAAAAAATGAAAATTGTTCGAGTTATGCTGCGTGCCATTTTGAAAAACCATGTTTCGAGAAAAACGCGTTTAAAGTTTGTTTGGGTTTTGACACGCTTGGCGGCGACCTTCATTTCCTAAGGACAACAAATTTTTTTTCGCACAGGACCTTTTTTTTCTTATTCTAGAGGGTTTAAACTATTTTTTAAGCCAATAAAAAAAAATCGATTTTTCAAAAAATTTACAGTGGCCTTACCCCTTAAGGCGTTACCCCCACTTGTAGCGCAAAAAAAGCCTTTTTCATGATTTTTTTTAAAGAAAACTACAAAACTTTTTTCATCGATCAATATACCATCTTGAAGAACACATCTTGAAGAACTTTCGGTAATTTTTTTGTTGAAAAATATTACATTGTTTAGTGGCAAATGGCCGTCAATGAAATAATGTTTTTATATACACGGTTTGCGGTGACCAACACTGCGGCAAAGTGGATCATCTGAAAACAAAATGCGGATGGATTTAGTCAAATATAAGTATAAACTGGTCTTTAATCGAAGGATTTTAAAAAATATTCATTTTTCACAAAATGGCGGACAGTCAAAGTTAATGGTTCGATTTTAACGCAAAAAAAACGGCCGTTTTTTGGCTACAAAACGGCAATTTTTTTTTTCGAAAAAACAAATCGAACGATTGAAGATTACATTTTTATGTATTAAATAAGCCTGCAAAATTTCAAGAAGATCGGTTGATTAGTGTTCGAGTAATCTTGGTCACCGATTTCAGAAATGCCATTTTGAGAAAAAACGCGTTTAAAGTTTCAATTTCCGGTCGTTTACACAACGGATTCTTCTCTTTCAGCGCTCAAATCTCAGTCAATTTTGTTCAGATAGACTGGAAATTTTCAGGACATATTCTCAGATACTTATAATTCAAAAAAATGCAATAAAAAAAATCGATTTTTTCAAAATCGCAAGTGGGGGTAACCCCTTAAGGCCTTATATACACTTGTAGCGGGCGAAGAGGCGTGATTTTCTTGATTTTTTTGTCGACGGGACAATAAATGTTTATTGAAAAACTGTGAACAACATCGATTAGTACATATTTTCATGTACTTGTGCAATTCTTTTTATTCCAAAATATTTCAAAATGGCGGACCTCCAGCTGTCTTCTCGGAGCTCCTTTTTTGAGCATCAGTTGCGGTGGACATGATAACTCGAGAACAGTTCAACTGAAATCAGAATTTAAAAAGATTTCATTGGTATATTTCATTGACTTGGGCCTAGACGAAGGATTTGTAAAAAATTTGATTAAAAAAAATTGACGATAATTTAGACAAAAAAAATCATTTTTTGAAGTGCTAAATTTTCGTTTTTTTTGTTACAATTTTTTTTTTCAACAAAATTCAAAATCCTTCGTCCAGATCGTAGCTATTATAATAATAGATAAGTGGTATAAATTTGGTAGGATGGGATTAATAGTTTTTTATTAATCGTGTCCACCGCAAAGGTGTTTCTCAAAAAGACGATTCTGAGATAATTGCGATTGAGATTCAAGTATGTTTCTTTTACATTTAAAGTTAATTTATTCATACTAACATGGAGTCGTCGATTCCAGGGCCATACGGAAATTCTTCTGCATCCTCTGCAGCCTCTGAAACATTGATTTGATACTGCCTACGAGCCATTCTTCCTTCTCTTGTGGCTCTGCTCGCGCTTGCTGCTCGGCAAGCGTAACACGCGACTTGCACGGTCGTGCGGTTGAAATACCTATAACTGCGAATCTAATGCTCCGATCTTTATGAAATTTGGTGAGAATATTCTTGGGATGTTGCACTTAAAGAATACGCAATAATTTTTTTTTTTCCATTTTTCCGCCCATCACAAGTGTATTTAAGGCCTTAAGGGGCCAGTCCACTTTGGAGCCACGAACAAAAAGCTAGTTTCGCGATTTTTTTTTTGAGGGTTTTATAAAAGATATGGATATAAAAGTTGTTGGGCTTGATGAATAAAGTCTTGAAATACATTAAAAATAAATGTTTAATTCATTTTTATTCATTTTTAAGTACAAAAACTATAGTTTAACGTAATGACTCAAAAATCGGTGGGCTAGGTCCATCACAACGCGGCAACGACTTGTCTGAAACCAAAACGCCAAAGTCCATTGGATTCAGTATGACACCAGCTACAAAATTACCCTCGGATATAAAGTTTTGTCAAAAAATAAAAAAATGGCAGATGAAAAACGAAAAAAGTATTTAAAAAAGGGTTGTTTCGCAGTTTTGCGCAAAAAAGAGTAAAAATCAAAATTTGAAAACCATCGAGGGTCATCTTGTTGCGTTTCATGATAACAGTTTGTGGTTCAAAGGCCATAGCCGGGTAAGTAGGGAAAAATTGCCCCCGCATTTTCTCCCGCGAAATTTGGAATATATTCTGAGGTATAACAAAACAAAAAAATCTGAAAATTTCATCCCCGTCAACGCAATGGGTTTAGAAAAACGAAACGCTTCAGTGGATCGATTCGATTTTTTTTTTTTTTTTTTTGGTACTTGTTACAATCAAACGTGTTACGAAATAAAATTATAGAACATCTTGCAAAAGATTAAGGTTAAAAAAAATAATGTTCCTTGCTTTACTTTTTTTTTACTATAATCCACTTGGGGTACAATAACGAAATTTTTTTCATGTAATCTTTAGGCACCTTATTGGATTATATATTTTTTTCAAAATGATCGGTTTGGTACGTCACAGTGAAAAAAAAGAAACAGACTTTATTGATATATTTTAGTTATATATCTATATAACTAAAATGTATCAATAAAGTGTGTGTCCTTTTTTTCACTGTGCCGTACCAAGCGGATCATTTAGTCACATATCAGACTTTATTTATATATTTTAGCTATATATCTATATACCTAAAATATATCAATAAAGGGTGTTTCTTTTTTTTCACTATGGCGTACCAAACCGATTATGTTGAAAAAATTATATAATCTAAAAAGGTGCCCAAAGATTATATGAAAAAAATTTCTCTATTGTACCCCAAGTGGATTATAGTAAAAAATAATAAAACAAGGAACATTATTTTTTTTAACCTTAATCTTTCGTAAGATATTCTATAATTTTATTTCGTAAAACGTTTGATCGGAACAAGTACCAAAAAAAATCAAATCGATCCACTGTACCGTTTCTGGAATTTTTTTTGTTATATTTTTTTAAAAAATCATTTTTCTAAAACTATTACGTTGACGGGGATGAAATTTTCAAAAAATTGGTTTTTTTTTTCATACCTCAGAATATACTCCTTATTTCGCTGGAAAAAATGCGGGGACAATTTTTCCCTACTTACCCGGCTATGGCCTTTCAAGAGAATCAGTTTATTAGTTTTAGAGATATGATGGAGCTAGATTTTTAAAACACTGTTTCGAGAAAAACGCGTTTGAAGTTTATACTATGGAAAACTCTTACCTAAACTCAATCGGCAATTCCTGCACCGTACATAATCCCTTCTGATTGCTCATTATCGTCGATTTCTTCAAGACTTGCTTACTTTCAATTTTGTGAAATTTTCTAAGTAGACTGGCCCCTTAATCGAATCAATTTCCGAAACATCAAATTAAAAAAAAAGTACGCGTATTTGAAGTGAGCGGCTTGATTTTTGCAGAAAATGCGCATTTTTTGTTCATCCAATCGAAATTATACATCGGAACAAAATTTCTTCGATAAAATGCTATATTTTTACATCGAGAGAAAGACCCAAAAAATCATAAATATCAATGCAGTAGTTTTTGAGGTATTTTTCTCGCTGACTTTGAAAACGTACTTTCGAAAAAAAAGCATTTCGAACGAGGCTCCGAGCGTTCCGACAGGCGTCAACATAGCAGCCTATAAATCTGTCAATTTTGATCCGATCACCTTGAATTTTTCAAGGAACAATTATAAGATGATACACCGTCGAAATATATTGGTTTTGATAAACGTTATTTTGCGACTTTTACCATTAGGCATAACCCCTTAACCTCGTACAGAAAATTTCCATACTCGTTCAACTGAATTACACTACTCGCAAACTTGTCTAGTGTTCACATTAAATAATTACGAGTCTCGTTCATGGACTACCCATTTTTACTTTGTAAAAATTATCACCATTTTTTCGTGGCCCTTTTTCACACAGAAAGTTACCATATTTTTCAGTAACATTCCAGTATTTTTACGTGATAACGGGAAAAAATGTACTTTTTGCCTGCCTGACAATAAGTTCTGACTGCAAAAGACACTTTTTTACATAATAGAAAGAAAAAAATGATAACTCACGTACGATCATTTACCTGATTGATTGATTGATCCTGAAGAGATGAAAAAAGGCTTCGATCGGCGATTAGCTCAACCGGAAGTAATTTTTTTTACTTTTTCCACTCACAGTTCCCCGTGGTAAATGAATCATCACGGGATAACACGATTCTAGCCGCAGAAAATAAGGCCTAACATTGAAAACTTATTTTGGGAGTATGCAACGAGGAATAGGATTTCTTTCGAGAGGGTTTATTTAACACACATTAAGGCGTTACCCCCACTTGTAGCGCAAAAAAGGCCTTTTTCATGAATTTTTTTTAAAGAAAACTACAAAACTTTTTAAATCGCTCATTATACCATCTTAAAGAACACATCTTGAAGAACTTTCAGTAATTTTTTTATTGAAAAATATTACATTGTTTAGTGGCAAATGGCCGTCAATGAAATAATGTTTTTATATACACGGTTTGCGGTGACCAACATTGCGGCGAAGTGGATCATCTGAAGAAAAAAATGCGGACGGATTTAGTCAAATATAAGTATAAACTAGTCTTTAATCGAAGGATTTTAAAAAATATTCATTTTTCACAAAATGGCGGACAGTCAAAGTTAATGGTTCGATTTTAACGAAAAAAAACGCCCGTTTTTTGGCTATAAAACGGCCATTTTTTTCGAAAAAAAATCGAACGATTAAAGACTACATTTTTATGTATTAAATAAGCCTGCAAAATTTCAAGAAGATCGGTTCATTAGTGTTCGAGTAATCTTGGTCACCGACTTCAGAAATGCCATTTTGAGAAAAACGCGTTTAAAGTTTCAATTTCCGGTCGTTTACACAACGGATTCTTCTCTTTCAACGCTCATATCTCAGTCAATTTTGTTCGGATCGACTTGACATTTTCAGGACATATTCTCAGATACTTATACTTCAAAAAAATGCAATAAAAAAAATCGTTTTTTTTTTTCAAATTCGCAAGTAGGGGTAACCCCTTAAGGTATTAAAGAAATATTTTATTATAATTTTCATACAAAATGGCGGCGACAGAGCCCATCTTGAAAAACGTGTTTTTTACAAATAGCTTCACGGGAGGACGGTTTTTTCGTAAAGTATAAAACCTGGAACAAAAACCAAAAAAAAATATAATCTATATATTATTAGCTATGGGACTACGTAGGGTTTTTTTTACCAAATTTTGAAAAAATGGCGTACTCTGGAAATTAATAAATCGATTTTTTGCCCAAAAAATAGGCAGTAAATTGTTTGTAAAAAAAAGTTTACATTTAATCGAAAAACGACTACGTACTCTCATAAAGAATGTAATTGTGAAGCTACGAGGCGCCTGACAGAATTTCGAGGTGCTGCGGAAAAATCGATAATTGAACCTTTAAAAAAAATCGCTACCGGACCAATTGCATATTGTTTTTACGACCCCAAATTTTTTTTTCCCAGCCAAAAAAGACGATTTTCCCAAAACCCTAGAGTGGTGTTATCCCTTAATTATGGATTCGGAGCTTCCTGTTTGGGTCACCGACACACTTTCTCGCTGAAATTTCGTTTCGGGAATTTGAACAGACTTGGCATTATTCGGATAAAACCGATACCAAGAGCGCTCGTGCTAAAATGCACCAGTTCAAGGGCCCAGCCCGATGGGAGCGCATTTGTAAAAATTCATTTTAGCGCCAAACATTCGATATTAAGAATCCTCTCGACTAGTGTACATACACCGAAGAATGCTAAAAAAGAAACGTGTATATACATATATAAATAAGAGTACTAATATCGGCGTACAAAGTATAACCTTTCTGTATTATTGTACATATAGATAGAACTTCGACAATTCCATAATTGAGGTACAATTAAATATGTGGATCGAACAAATGAAATTGGTCTGGCAATTTTATAATGTGATGTGATAATTAGTATCCAGCATTCCAGGCCTAATCATCGTCACCTCGAACTCCCCAAATCAATTTGTTTCCAGCTCATATGGGAAAACGAATTAAAAACACTGCTCACTAATTAATTTTTCCACCCCCGAATTCGGAATTAAATAGAAACCCAATTCCAAAAATCCCGAGGGATTATATCGATATAGTAATATACGTAATGAAACGTATCAATTTCAGGCACCAGGTTGGTATTTTTGAAAATATCGATTTTCAATTTTCGACGTATTCTCCATGAAGGGTATCAATTTCGGGCACCAAGTTGACATTTTTGAAAATATCGAATTTTGGTTTTTGACGAATTCTCAAAATATAACATTCCACAAATATTCTCTCGAAATTTCAAGTCAATCCGTTCAAAATTTAAGGGGAGGTAACTGAGTAAACGGCGAGAAAAACAGGTAAACTTTGGGAATTTTTATCTCAAAAACTAATGTTTCAATTGGATCCGGGGTTTCTTTTTATTGCAAAATATGTACATTGAGGTAGGTTTAGGAATTTTGAAAAATAAATTCGTAGACTGGAAGCGATTCAAACGCGATTATCTCGAAACATAGTTTTCAAAGTCGGTGCCAGATGAATCTCGAAAACGGCTTGTCCGATTTTGTCCAAATTTGGATACAATATTCTTCGATAGTTTTTCTCGTTTGCCACGTAGGGGTTTTTTTTCATTTGATTGAACCATTGCTTTTTTATGCAATGTGTAAGCAATCCAAAATCGTCGGAAATTGCGAAAGAACAACGAATGTTAAATTAAAGGGTCGCAATTCCGTTAAAAATGAAAATTAAAAAAAAATCCTACGTGACGAACGAGAATAACTATCGAACAATATTGTATCCAAATTTGGACAAAATCGAACAAGCCGTTTTCGAGATTCATCTGGCACCGACTTTGAAAACTATGTTTCGAGATAATCGCGTCTGAATCGCTTCCAGTCGACGAATTTATTTTTAAAAATTCCTAAACATACCTCAATGTACATAATTTCCAATAAAAAAAAACCCGGATCCAATCGAAACACTACTTTTTGAGATAAAAAATCCCGAAGTTTACCTGTTTTTCTCGCTGTTTACTCAGGTACCTCCCCTTAAGAAGTTTTCGTTTTGGCTTGTGAAGTTTTGACTTTTTCAAAATCAGTGACCATGATATCTCAAAAATGACTGCACCGAAGAACTTTAAATATTACAAGCTTCTTTTACATATCAAAAATCGGTGCATGAGGGAAGCAATTTTTTATTCGATGCAGTTTTTTTTTCATCAATAAAAATAGAGCGTTTTTTCACCGAAAATCGATACTTTCACTTTGCACGGCGGGCATTTTTTCAAAAATAAATATTTTATTAAATCCTCGTCCAAGCACTAGATAATTTCATACAAAAACCAAATGCATTTGATTTTTTTTCGGTCACCGTAAAGAACATTTTTTAAATATTTTTCAATACAAAAATTGCAAAAGATAACCAAAATATACTTTTTCATGTAACAAAAACAAAAATTGAAGCCACAGACGTTTTTTAAGGAAAAATTCACAAAAAAATGTCTTTTTTCCGCCCACGAGCTAGGCGTAAGCCATTAAGAGAAGGCAACAACGATTATTTCAACTGGAATGTTCGATCCATCATCGTACTATACGTTTTTATTTTTCTTTCGAATTTTTTTTTCTCTGCAGGCTATAGGAATTGCGGTGTAACGATTATGATGCTACGAAGCATCGAGAGACTTGAGGTGATATTTGTAATGCCTTCGATCTCTCCAATACCGACGAATAAATTTCGTCGGATCTTAAAAAATGACCCCCCTTTCCCCTACACATAAATATCTTTAATCAACATATTTCCGATACGATTAGGATAATTCGAATGGACTTGTGAAACGAAGTGGCATGTAAAATATATATAAATATATATATATATATATATATATATATATATATATACACAGATATGTATTGAAATGTTCGATTCGACTGCATGAATCATAAAGAAAATCAGCAGAAATTAAACAATCTCTACCGATTCATGAATCTGCTAAAAAAAAGGAGCCAATGACGCATATATTGAAATTAAAATTGACGTTGCTGCGTAAGATATAAAACTGAGAAACGAATCAGCAGAAATTGTACAGTGTCTATCCATACACGAATTGACTAAGAAAATGAGGAAAGAAAAAGGAGCCAACAGTAATGTATTATCCGTAAAAATGTAAGTTTGCGATTTGCGGTTGTGAATTCGCTCCAAGATGAAAACATGTAAATATGCAAATGTTTTAGGACTTGTAAAAATCACAAAAATTCCGATTTGAAGGAGGAAAAAAAATACGATTCGAGAGGATCAGTTCTATGTCCATGATTGTAAAAATTAGGCGTTGTTTCTCCTCGCTTGGCAAATATCCGATCGATCTATCTGGCTTATTCGGCCCCGAAAAATGGGACGTTCAAACACGATGCAATGCAAATCAATGTCAAAATAGGGGTGTGAGAAAGCGAGGGCGAGATTAAGAACAAACATTAAAACGAAAGTGTATAAACGAAATGTTGCGCTGCGTGACGATATTTTAAATACACGCGAATAAAAAGGCCTAGGGGAATCATATAAGACTATTTAAAAAATAGTACGTGTAACCGAAGGATCCGGAAGGATTCGAATGAAATAAACAACGATGACCAATTGTCAATGGTAACGCGTTTTTTTTGTGACAATTACGATGCATCCACGTACCGTCATAAATCGTAGGTGATAAATTGCAGACCTCGAATTTAAACAACAATAATAACCATGTGACGAAAATGTCAGGTGGGTGATTTGATAATTGTTATTTGCGATGTTTCAATTCCAAATAACAAGACGATTTGTTATTTCTTCAAAGATAAAATTTATGCAAAAGTAGTATGGGAAAAGTATCGGTGAATCATTGTAAAATTGTTCATTTGGGGGCTCGATTAAAAGGGAGAAGAAAGTTGATTTGTATTTTAATTATTGCATCGATTTAATCGACCCTGGATCCACTAGTACATTAATTCAATTTTCCATAATACAAGATAAAGAGTTCCATTAAATACAAGTAGTTTAGTTTTGACGTTTTTTAGTCTTTTTTTTTCAAATGGAGCAAGAATTTTCGAGTAATCGAATTCAATTGTATGTAATAAACAGGGTTACTGGTTATTGGTTACGATCCCGCGAAAGGGGTACAAGACCACAAAAGTGTCCCATTTTCCTATTTTTATTATTATTATTTTTTAAAATAAGGGCTAGGCAACTTTAAAAATGAATTTAACAAACCTGTTGTATGGAATGAAACTTTTAAAATATTTTTAGTTTGAAAAACGCAGGAACGAGGAATTCTCAACAATAAAATAAGGGTAATCTGCAAAAACTTTTTTCAATTAGGGGTCCAAAACTCTGCAAGTCTGATAATTTTCGTAATTTTCTTTGAGAAAAATTCAGGTTTTATTACAAAAATCACCAAAGTACTTAACCTGGGAATCATAAAAAAAATCAACATATTATTAGGTATCCAAAAAGGTACGAAAATTATTAGACTTGCAGAGTATTGGACCCCTAATTTCGAAATGATATATTTTGAAATTTTTTTATTACAAATATAGAACGACAAAGATTTCGAAACGACAGAACTATGAACTCTCAAAATAACGAAGGTTAAATTATTCGAAATTTTATCCTTTGACCGATGACGAATTCGAATGACTATTACACCAAATGGTTATTTATTCGAGAACATATATTCAGATAGTGTGCAGTTTGAGTCATACAAATACTGATTTGAACAATCTACAACATTCACAACTCCGTAATAGAAAAAAGTGAGTATCTAATATTCGTAATACCGTTTATAGCAAAAAGCCATATATCGAAACTACAAAGTTCGAATACCTAAATGGCGAACATGGCTGCCGGACCCGACTGACCACTAACGCCATCTGCCATTTTCATTTTGAAGCACAAGTAGTATTGCTCGATCCCAAGTTTTCACTATACGGACCGTTCGCCATTTTGGCCCATCGCTATTTTAACTGATCGACTTTTTGGTCCCTCGCTTTAAGGGGTAAGGCCACTGTAACGGCCCAAAAAAAAAGGTTTTTTCACTAATTTTTTGCTCCCGAAATTGAAGGTATTTGAAAAAAAAAATTTAATGGTGTTATCGGGCATACATTAAACTTTATTATAACATTTTTTTACAGTAAAAAAAAACAAAATGGCGGTTCCACAGCTATCTTCCCGGGACATGTTTTGCTTCCAGGGCTCCGCGGCACGCAGCACCACTGGTGCACTTTTGAATCTAGAACAAAAAAAAACCATTAATCTAGAGGGCTATAGCTAGAGAATGTCGATCGGATTTTAAAAAGTATCAATTTTTGTGGATTTGGCGTGCGTTTGAAAAAAAAAATTGATTTTTGACGAAAAAAACGGCAAGTTTTTTGTTAATAAAAAATCAATAAATAAAGTTCTTGAAAATTCCGATCGACATTCTCAAGATAATGTAAATGTTCACATCTGGTTAAAATTTCAAGTAAAAAAAATGAAAATTGTTCGAGTTATGCTGCGTGCCATTTTGAAAAACCATGTTTCGAGAAAAACGCGTTTAAAGTTTTGCGAATAGTTTTTTATTGGAAAAAATTTTAAAAAGAAGTTAAAAGGATTTAAACTATTTTTAAACTAGAGGGTTTAAACTATTTTTTAAGCCAATAAAAAAAATCGATTTTTCAAAAAATTTACAGTGGCCTTACCCCTTAATGAGTTCGAAATTGTAAACTGTCGTAATATTTATAATTCGACGATTTGACGTCTCGAATTATTTGGTGTATATATACAAACGAATCGATATTGTGTCTCTCATTATTTTGTTAAATCTGATATTTGTTTTCGCTATAAATCAACTTCGAGATATTTGTACTCACAATTTCGATAAACCATTTTACAGACTTCCATAAGATTAATTTATCTATAATATATTGCAACGTTCTCCATTACTGAATTCGCAATTTCGGTCCTTCTGAATATTGATCGTTCGAATTTGCGATCCCCATCCGATTATTCTTATTCTATTGTTGATGATTATTTGTTACTGTGTCATCAAACTACAAATATTTTGTAAAAAATTTGATTCTATACAACAGTTTGTTTTTCATCTACTTGTTAAGTTATCTACCCTTTACTGTCAAAGAAATATCTCGAACAATGGTTCACTTTAAGAATTAAAGCATTACTGGGTTATTTGATAGGGGAAAACATATCCTACAAAGCTTTTACGAGATCGTGACCAATAACCAGTAGCACTGTATAGTGAAGAACTCGATTGAAAGTAGATAGGTTAATTTTTATTTTGATATTTGTATTTTTTCAATAGAACACGAATTTTTGAATATATTAACCCAAACAAACCCAAAATATTTGATAAAAACTTTGATTAAAAAAGGTGTGTGCACCACCCTATTGAAAATGGGGTAAATTTTGCTCTGTGTTCGAGACATGTGGTGAGTGAGATTTTCGGCGAAAAGTGGATAGGACGAGCCGGTCCTGAAGCTTGGCCAACTTGCTCGCCAGATCTAACACCACTGCATTTCTTTTTATGGACTTTTGTGAGAGAACGAATGGCGGTAGCCCCTGCCACGCCTGACGATATGAAAGAACGAGTACGCCAGTGTTGGGCAAAATTTAATTGCTAGGGTAACTAAAGATCAACAATTAGTTAACTGTTAATTACGACTATAACAATTAACAATTAATTAATTGTTAATCACGACTATAACAATTAACAATTAATTAATTGTTAATCTCGACTATAACAATTGACAATTAATTAATTGTTAATCACGACTCTAACAATTAACAACTAATTAATTGTTAATCACGACTATAACAATTAACAATTAATTAATTGTTAATCACGACTATAACAATTAACAATTGATTAATTGTGATTGTGAAAACCCACGATTAATAATCAATTAAATGTTAATTGCCATGGCCGCAATTAATAATTAACCAATTGTTAATCGTGACTTTCCTATTATTAGAAATTAGAAACTAATCAATTTTCAATCTTTTTCGTGTAGTTGATTAAAAACTAACAATTAAAACTGATTATTATATAGGGCGCGGAGTGGCGTCAGAACAAATGTGTAAGTTATTGAAATGCGTATATGAGTAGCAAATAAAAGACTGATATATATATGTATATGTATATGTATATGTGTGTATATATATATATATATATATATATATATATATATATATATATATATATATATATATATATATATATATACATACATATACATATACATATACATAATTATTAATAATAATATCTAAATCGTTTTTTATCTGATATCTGTAAAGTTAAATAGGTTAATTGTCAGTTTTAATTGTTTCTTAGAATAATTCAAAAAGTGAATTGCAATTAATGATAATTGCAATTGAATTAAACGCAATTACTTTTTTATCCAATTAATGAACTGATTGAAAATTTAATTGATCAACACCCAACACTGGAGTATGCCGAGCATGTGCCCAAATTACACCACAAATGTTGGCTGAAGTTGGACAATCTCATCATCAGAGAATAAACAAGTTTTCAAAAGTCGAGGGTCATCATTTCGAGCATCTTCAATAGGTTGACCCAAACCAAGGTTTGTAAATCGTTTAATGTCATTATTCCTATTTCATTCGATTTTTCGACTATTTTCATACTTTGCGTAACTAGAATGACCTTGTATTGTTGGTCACTGAATTCATCTCAATGTCAGTACCTAACGATGTCGTGAAAAAAAATACATGGTTCGATTTAAAAAAGTAGAGTTTACCTTGAGGTAGCTGTGGCGCGTCTGCCGGAAAAAGAAATGACGATCGTCTCGTATGACGTCCTTCTCGAACAATACAACTTTCACGTGAAACTTTTTAGATATTATCAATAGTTTGAGTGCTATTGCACCGTAACATATCCACCACTTTGTATATTGAAGAGTTCGAGTAAAAGTAGATAGTTTCATTTTTATTTTAATAGTTGTACTGTGCCAATAGAACACGATTTTTAAAAATAAATTGATTCAATTTCCTATGATATCTAATAAAATTGTCTTTCAAAAAAGAAGTTTAATTTTTGCTTTTGTAATATTGTGCTAATGAGGCAGGGTTTTTGTTGCTGAATGAGTTAAATTTTCCATAATATATAATAAAAAGTGCGATCAGAAATGAAAAGTCATTTAATTTTTATTTCAATATTTGTGTTTTTTCAATAGAGCACGAATTTTTTGCTAAATTAATTCAATTTTCTAAAATGTCTAATAAAAAGGTCGATAGAAGAAGTATTTTACTTTTTACTTTTGCAAAAAGCGCGATTAAAGATAAGAAGTAATTTTATTTTCATTTCAATATTTGTAGTGTTGCAATAGAGCACGATTTTTAAAAATAAACTAACTCAATTTTCGATAATATCTAATAAAAAGGTCGATGAGAGAATAAGTATTTTAATTATTCAATTCATTTTATTTTATTTATTGTCTCAGTTACATTTTCCATAATATTGAACAAAAAGCTCGATTAAAAATAAAAAATAGCTTAATTTTTCATCTCGATAGTAGTTTTTCGAAGTTTCGACCGCCTGCCACCAGGATCGCCAGGTGCACTCGGCGCGCAGCGAATGGGAGGCGCGCCCCGAGCTTCCCGATCTCGCCACCGCGAGTGCTGTCAGTCAATATCAAGCGCGTTCCGAATCGAACCACTTCGAAACTGCGTTTTTCATTTTCTCCGAAACGGCTGAACCGATCGGAGCGAGTTTTGTTCCAGCCATCGCGGAATTTTGGCATGAAACGACGGTCTGCTCAACATTTACAAAGAGACCGATCATCAACGCAGAAACTTCCAATTGCGTTTCGCAGCTGTCTCTCTCCCAAGCACGGCGCTTCTTCGACCTTAGATATTGCGAATTGAGGTTAGAATCGTCGTTCCTCTTTCGTAATTTGGATCGCTCGTAGGGTGCAATTGTTGTTTTATGCTCGTTTTTATTCGAGTGGAAAGGAAAAGAGATTCAAACATGTGATTTATTTCAAGTGGCAATACAAAAAATTCGTCCGGAGACAAGTGCGAGTATTATTACAATTAGTTGGACACTCCAAAGCCCCTCAACATTGCTGCAAAGCAAGAAGGCTTGATCTCAAGCCTCGCTCGGTATTTCCCCAATCTCTTCGATCGATCGCAGTGTCAGTTCATGCCGCTGCTTAGCGAATTAGTAGAAGAAGATCCTGAAAATCCCCCATTAGTCGTATAACATTTTATCGTTTTTTTTTTGCATTCCTCTCGCGTCAATCCAAACACTATTATTGAGTACGATAAATACAACGATAACTACTGACGCCGTCGATGCTCAAACGCATAAAAAAACACGAAATTTATCGTTTCTACATAGTTTCCAAAAATAACCCGAGTTTTTAGAGGTTAGATTGAGACAACAAGTCATTCTAAAGCCCGCAATCAGTCGAAAAAAAAAGAAAAAAAAATAGCACAATGACCCGCCGCACTGGACAAACTGGGATGAGGCTTTAAGGGGTCCGCAGAGAAAGAAAAAAATGTCCCTAAAATTAATTACTTTTGGCTTAATTTTCTTTTCTTCTTTTTTCTCTTCTTCTTTTATTTCACCAGCAAATACAACGCCTCCATTTGTTCTTCTATCTAGTTCTTTCCTCGAGTCTAACATTTTCGTGTAACTAGCTACATAAACGGCACTCTACGAGTTTTTCGCGCGTATTTGGCATTGTCGGAACGCGCCCTCAACGACTTACATCGGACTAGTTCGGTTTCGTAGGAACGAGAAGAAAAAAAAATCTACGTCGTGCAAACCTTTGTTAGTGTCTTTCCATATTTTTTTTTTTTTTTTCAGTACAACCATGTAACAATTATCCGAAGCGAGATTGAGGAGAGATTTTTCGTCAGTGAGAAAAATAAACGAAAAAAAAACGTAAAGTGACAATCGTCATCTCGACAATACGTACGAATCACCTCAATCTCGGTCCACTGAGCTCGGATATTATTTCTGGCTAATTACAGTTTTCTGGATCCATACGGCCGTGTAGATTTTCATATATGGAATAGAGTGTAACGAAAAAAAACTCACCCTCGAACGATAACATCGTGTATGAAAAAAAAGCTCTAACTCGAGCCGAAATGATGACGCTCAATAATTTTTATTTAATGTCAATTTGATTAACACGGAAAATTAGCTCTTCACGTTGAAACTCTTATAACTCAGCGACTATTTGACATTTGTCAAAACCGGTCAACGAAACGTAAAGCTGACTCTTGCAGATTTGAAAACCTTTTGTTTTTTGACCTCGATATTATTTTTCACAAATTAGTTATTTCAAAAATGGGTATATTTTTGTAAAAGTGCGCATTTTATTTCAAATTCGTTTGGGCCAAAATGATCCAGTGTGTCAAGAAAACAACGAAAACTAATTTGGTTCAATTCGTAAAATTTCCCTTCAGCCGATTCAGGTTATGGACATCACTGGGATACTTTTACCAATTCTCATTGGCGATTTACGACCACAACTTCCCAAAAAAGGTTTCCGTAATAATAATCATAAAGCAATGAAAAATAGTGAAATAAAATCGTTGCATTCCAGCGATGGAAATTCCAACGTCATGCGTTTCAACGGAAGGTTAATCTCCAACCGGTTTTTACGAATATCGATCAGTTGTTGCGTTATCCAACTATTATCATTTGAATTTTAAGGGGGTTTTCCATGCAAATAATGAGGAAGAAAAATTATCGGGCGCACTTGGACTCGAGTTGGAGGGCTTTGATTTGTCACGCATTTTTTTCATACCCGAAGCAATTCCCTGAACAATGTTGAAGTTTGCATCGTTGGAGTGCAACGATTTTTCTTTCCTTTATAAAAATAATCGTTTATAAACGATAAAAATCATTATACAAAACGTTTTTTTGCAAATTGCAAATATAATCGATCAAAATCATTATCCAAAACTGTTTTTGCATATTGCTATTGCAAATTGCAACTATAATCGATAATAATCGTTTAATAATCGATAAAAATCATTATCCAAAGATGTTTTTTGCAAATTGCAGTCGTAAACCTCCAATAAGAATACGTCAAAACGTGTAAGGGGGAAAATACCTTTAGGCAAGAATAAAATTTGCTGATTTTTTTTTTTTTCAAGATTTCTCCACATTTTTTATGTTTTATCACTACTTTTGGCTGTTACGTGGTATTTTTTATTTTATTACTCTTTAAAAACGGCGGAGCTATGGCACGATCTTCTAAACTGCATTTTAAAAACTCGCGTGTCGTATAGCTAAATAACTAATCGCCCGATCCTTATGAAATTTGGTATAAATCTTGCTAACCTCATTATCTAAAACATGACCCTAAAATGTTTTCGACAATTAAAAACGAAAGTATTTTTTAATTGCATCATGAAGCCATACTTTTTTCTCGGTAAATCGTAACTTTTCGTCTCACAGCGTACGATTTCATCGATTTTCAACATTTCTCAATTTTTCTTGGCTCATATTCTGCCTATGAGTGTTAATGAAAGAAAAATCTTTGCTGACTTTTTTTTTAGATTAATCTCGCCGACGCTACGTGTCACGCTGTCCGACAACATCCGCCGCAACCCGTTTAGATGACCGTGCCATACCTGCGCCATTAAAAAAGAAAAATGAATAAATAAGAAAAATGCCACGTAACCAAAAGTAGTGATGAAACATACCCCAAGTCTCGAAAGTAGTGGAGAAATATTTCCTTTTAAAAAAAATCATTAAAACCAGCAGGTGTTTCTCCCCTTAAGTAAATTTTCACAGCCTAAATCGGCTAAATAAAGTTGTGTGCAATTGAAAAAAAAAAAAAAAAAAACTTCATTTGAATTGCGTCCAACGATGCAGTCTTCAACGTAATTTCTTTGAAGGGGCAAGAGTTGACTTTTTATTCGACTCAGTCCAGCATGTACGTGTGTATGTATGTGTATGTGTATATATATATATATATATATATATATATATATATGTATGTATGTATGTATGTATGTATGTATGTATGTATGTATGTGTATGTATGTATGTATATATATATATATATATATATATATATGTACGTGTGTGTGTTTTTAAATATTCTCATATCAACAAAATTGGTAACGACGTTATACGCGCTGATAAATTTCCAACGATATCGCGCAAACGTTAAACATTCCGAGCGACAATAAAAAAACCACGTGTAACTACAACGTTAACTCAGGTCTTCCAAAACTTACCGCTGCCTCTAACACTCTTTCCCTTTTGTTGTTTCTTCTTGGGATCGGGCGGTACCGGAAGTGCCTCTCGGCAGGATTCGCTGCCGCCGGCGCTCGTGCCGCTGCCGGCCGCGTCCGCCTCCTGAACACCGCCGCCGTCCGCTTGGGCCAGAAAAGTTTTCTTGATGGTGGCGATCTTCCGCGAGGGCAAAAAAAGACAGCAAAACGTTCACAAGGTGTGTGGATTTGTCGGCGGAGGGAAGGAGGCGCGCGCGCGAAGCAACTGGAACGTGTCCGTTGGAGGTTAATGATTGTGTAGTTCGAAGGGTACGATAAAGCAAAGATCAGTTTTCAGGCCAAGTCGGCGTTGCAAGTCGAGGAAATTTTAAAGCGCGATTGGTGATTTTTGCGTCAGTACGGGGTGGCTCGGAAGGATTTTTTTTTTTTGCTCGCACATCGCCTTACATCTTGTTGTATCTTTTCCTTGTGACCGGTGGCCTTTTGTTTCTCGTTGTTGGCCCTGATGACCTGTTGCTCGATGCAGGCCAGAACCGTTTCGCACGTATGTCCCCAAGTCGCGAGAGTCTCGGCGACCGCATCGGCGTCCGCAGGTGTGACGTCGCGTCCCAGGCCCGTGTAATCGACCTCCAGTTGGGAATTCTTCTGGTCCAATTTGCCCTGTATGATGTCCGCGTAGACCGCCTCGATGATGAGATCCTCCAGATCACGAACGTTCTTCACGTCCAATTCTTCGAGAAGCGTCGCGTACGGTATGCACTTGGTCTTCTCAGCCAGCGTTACTATCGTCAGGTGCTGGAGCTTTTTCCTCTGCACCGGCGTGAGATCCAAAAACTTTTGCTTGTTAGACAGGTACTGCCTGTAGGTGCCGTACGCAAAGAGATTCAGCGTGTTCCAGTAGACGTCGTGCGGACCGTTCTCCAGTTCCTTCACGTTCGGCATGTCCAGCAGTTCGCCGAACACGTGAACGCCCGGCGTCTCGATCGCTTGCTTTATCAGCTCTAGCGCCGCCGCCCCTTTCGCCGTCTTCGCCAGCAGCACGAACTGCTCCAGCGGATTGCTCGACGACTTCTCCGTCGACGAACTGTTCGCCGTCTCGCTCGCCTCGCTCGACGGTCCCGTCATTCTCGAAACGCTGCGGAGGCGAACAACGGTCGATGGGACAAGAGCGACGAAGGTATGAGCAAGGGAAATAAACTCGAATGCGAAGAAATCAATGCGCTACGATATTTTTAAATTTCTTCGGTGCTTTCTCGCGACACTCGGTCTCGTTCTCCTGACTCGGTAATTCGGCATCCTAACCTCAAAATGACGCAAAACTACTTGGCTAATTGGAGACGGAAACGAATGCTCGATAAATTCGGAATCCTAACCTCAAATCGATGGAAAACGGCTTGGCAAATTGGCGTCAGACACGAATGTTCGATAAATTTGGGATCCTAACCTCAGTTTGACGCAAAACCACTTGTCAAATTGAACAAGGAAACGAATCAATGAATATTCGGAATCCTAACCTCAATTCGGCGCAAAACCACTCGTCAAATCGAAGAAGGAAAAGGAATAAAAGAATGTTCAGTGAGTTTGGGATCCTAACCGTAATTAGACGAGCCGCTCGTTGAAGGAAAAGAATAATCGAATGTTTCCAAAATTCAGAATCCGAACGTCAATTCTACGCAGAACCACTTGTCAGGTAGACAAAGCAAACAAATGACTTAAAATTTTACAGTCAAGAAATTGTACGCATCTACGTCAATGATTTTAGGTTAGATTTCCATCGAAAGGAAACTGTCGGTGGGCCGTCCAACGAATGTAGTCGTAAATGATGCTCGAAGGGTGATTAACGTGGAAATGCGCATAAATCGGAGACATATGGTCGTTTTTATTGTAACTCACTCGTATTTCTTGCTGAATTTCAATATATCGTTGGTTATCTGCGCTGGGTTGGAATAAGACCAAATAACACCAAATAACACTGACCAAATCTTGTCTATATTTATATATATATGTCATAAATATAAAACGAGCGCTCCGTCGATAAGCGTCCGCTTTATTACCGACCGAGAAATTTTCACTGAAAAACGTATTCGGCTTCACCGTCTTTACTAATAAATCACATTTAAAATTGAATAATAGCAATACACAAATGCATCCTCATATATATATATACTCCGTCGATAACGCGATCTACCTTACCGTCCGCGATCTCATCAATCGTTTATTACAAACTGCTCGGAGGCATGAAAGATTCAATAATAATCATTATAATATAATTATTAAAATCATAATCAGGGTATATATATATACGTGTGTGTATATATATGCGTGTGTGTGTGTGTGGATGAAGAAAACTCCGTTGATAAGCATGCATTACGTTACCTATCATGGTCTCATTAGTTAATCATTGCGAGCTTCGCTAGGTGGGGCTCATAATACAATAATGATAATAACAATGCCCTATCGAAAGAACATCAGTCGACTGTCAAAGCTCGTACAAGTGAGAGGTTTTTGGTTCATATCTTCAAAAGCTATGCGTTTCGAGTTTGCATCCTTTCTTCAACATCGAAAACATCCTTGAACGCAATTCCCTCATCATTTTTGTTAATGAGCATTATCGAAGCAAACATTTGTTAAGAATGTCCGCCCACGTTCTGTGCTTGACTTCGTCTGGTGGAATTCCAATTTTCGTACGAAAAAAGGGTGAAGGCGATGCGGTAAGTTGATACAATAAAAAATGAATTCCGAATATTAATCGACTTTTACTTATATAGTTAATAAACTGCTCACTGCAGGCCTCCAAACAATATTGATATTGTATATTCACACGCGGTGTGGAATATACCAAAATTGTATTTCACATTCGAGCATAACCTCAAAAACATTCGTCCAAATCGTTTTCAAACATCGCTGCCGGTGCGCGTCACTTCGAAAACGCGTTCGCGTTTTTCTCAGGCACGGCGCACTCAATCGGGACGATTTTTTTCCCAATCGATGCAGAACTTTGGCAAGAATGCGCTAAGAGTCTTATTTTTCGGTGACCTTGTCCCGACCAATGTTAAATCCCATTTTGCGCTTACTCTGTGACACGCGAGGCCCTAAAATCGAGCGAGACCAAGCGACGAGCGTCGAAACGATTTCAGATGACCTTCTCGAGGGTGGCGTCGCTCAACGGAGTTCACATGTTCCTCAAATCCCAGAACATCGATCTCACGGACACCGAAACGCTGGACACGTGCGTAGTGTGGAAAGAATTTGAGAACTGCGTTACCCTGATCGCAGTGGCGAGCGGCACGACGAAACACATTTTGCAGAGGTTCTTGGACGCCGTTTTCAGTTCGATGGTCCTCGTTGCCGGTCTGGACGAGATTAAGAATCTCCGTAACGTGGAACGCCTGAAGCGAGACTTGAGAGCCTGCAATCCCATTATCGACAGGCTCTTGGAGTGCTTGGACATCGGCGATAGGAGTAGCTCCAAAACTGATTTGGTCGACATGACCAGCTGCATATTGTGCCCGGAAAACTATTTGCTCCAGGCAGGTACTTACTATTGATATACTTACCATACCGGGGTAAAATTTATTCCTCCGGAGACGAAATTTATGGCTATTTTACATTAATCGTACTATTTTTATATAATGGACGTGGATATGCGATAAAATGCAATAAAATGCACATCTATAGGAAGTAATCGATTTTCAGCTAAAAAAATTCAATGACCGGTTTTATCCATTTTTCAAGTTAAATATTGATCGATTATCTTGAATTTTAGTGTGTGGACTTATTTTCAGTTCCTCGAAGAAATTATCTGAAAAAAAGTGGTTTCCTTTAACCCTTTCAATACGGCGTTTAAATCTTTAAATACAGTGTTTAAATATTTGAATATGGCGTTTAATAATTCAAATATGGCGTTTACATATTTAAATACGGTGAAAGGGTTTAACTTTTTCAATACAGCATAAACAAGCCCTTAACGTCGCATAATATCCCATAACAACGCATAACATCACATAACGCATCCCAATGTCCCAGCCGTCATATCAATTTTTTTCCAGACTGGGACAGCGTATGTCCCGTGACGTGTGAAAGGGTTAAAAAATTAGCGGTGACCTTGAAATCTGCTAAACGTTTCCACCTCGTAGCCAATATTTAATGACTCTCATTGAACTGTGCAACTTTTGTAGGAAAAATTTTCTCTAAGTATGATAGGTGTAAAAATATTTCTACCGCTAGCAGTTGTTGCCTCGCCCTGCACATGGATAATTTTAAAATTTCATAAGAATATAAAATTGAGTACTCTTAAGGGGTTAGGCTACTGTAACGACCCCAAAATCGGAAATATAAAAAAATATTAATTCTCAAAGAATAAGTAAGACGATTGAAAAATCGTTTGGACATTTATTTGCATGTACATTAACAAAGTTGTGTACTGAATTACATTGAAAAATATTCATAACCAAAAAAGTTATAAACAATCTTGTGAAGGACATTTGAACGTGCAAGGCTCAACGGAGGCTGGACAAAAAAAAGATTTTTTTTTTCGTAAAATGGTAATTTCGTAAAATCGGCTGAGAGTCGGCCGAGCTTTTTTTGTTATCGTCTTTCAATCATAAAAAAAAATCCTTAAATTTTTTTTAGCTTTTTCGAGAAAAAGTGATATTATTGTTAATAACTAATGAAAAAAAATGTTGAAAATAAAAACCTAGATCACGACTTAACTATTATTACACTGAATAAATGTACCAAATTTCAAGTTAATCCATTCATTAGAAGTCGAGAAATCGTCTAGACCGTTTTGAAAGACCTATTTTCAAGTAAAATTCCACTCTAGCGGCAGAAAATAAAGCCCAACTTTGACAATTCATTTTGGGAGTCAGTATGAAAAAAGTAATAGGATTTCTTTTGAAAGGGTTTATTTAACAAATATTAAAGTATAAAAAAATGTTAGTATTAATTTCATAATATTATAAGTAATTAATAATTAATAAGTTATAATTATTTTCATAATGGCGGCGACAGAGCCCATGTTGTAAAACGTGTTTTTTACAAACAGCTTCACGGGAGGACGGTTTTCTCGTAAAGCATAAGATCTGGAACAAAATCCAAAAAAAATTACGATCTATATATTATTAGCTATGGGACTACGGAGGAATTTTTTAAAATAAAAGTTTGAAAAAATAGCGCACTTTGAAAGAAATAAATCGATTTTTTTGCCATAAAATAAGGAGTAAATTGTTTATAAAAAAAAGAAGTTTACATTTGATTAAAAAATGGCTACGTACTCCCATCCAGAATGTAATCGTGAAGCTACTATCAAAGTTTCAAATCGATCCATGTGTTCGAGTAATCCGTCCTTCCCACTTTGAAAAAAGTGGTTTCGAGAAAAACGCGTTTAATGTTGTACGAGGCGCCTGAAAGAAGCCCGAGACGCTGCGGCAAAATCGATAATTGAACCTTTAAAAAAAAATCGCTACAGGACCAATTGCATATTGTTTTTATCACCCCAAAGTATTTTTCACGCAAAAAAAAACGATTTTTCCAACATCCTAGAGTGGTGTTATCCCTTAAAATTTTACTAGCAGTTATTACGTTATAATAATATGTTTACTTTCAATCTGCAATTGTTGGACCTTTATGTAATATGTTGGACCTTTCTCTTCGATTTGAGTTGCCTCGAGCGAGAGTTTTGAAATTTTCACACCAGCCTACCGCCCCAATTCTAGGCTCGTTTCGGTTCATCGGCGTTCATTTTGACAAACAGCGTACACCATTCGTCTCGTTCCTAATTTTTCCAGAAGCAATACTGATATCTACATAAATGAAAGAAAAAAAATAAAAATTGCTTCGATTTTTCTCGCTACGCATAGACGTGCCTGGAGATGTTTATGGAGTGTCTCGACTCGATGTACGGATGCGTCCTCGTTCACGGCTGCGTGGCCGTGGCTACGGAAAGCTGGTGGGATCTGGATACGATCGAGAGAAAACTCTTGGTCATGGCCGTAACCGCGGACACTCACAGTACTGCGAGGGATCTGCCGGTATTTTTGCCCAACAAGAGTCCGAACGTGAGTTGCTTGAGCACAAAACGTTTTATCGCGACTCTGAAAATGAAATAATCGAGAAAAAAAAAACATTGATAAACATATGCAATTCCGAATGATTGGTTGGCAGTGAAAAAGAATTCTCATGGGATAAAATTTGAAGCCTTTTTTACCCAGCATATTTGTCGTTCGGTGGAAAACTCAGTTTAGTTCGAGTAGGCTGTTTTTTTTTCTACCAGAGAGCGAGACATGTGTGTCGCAATAACGTTCTTACATACAGGTCTGGAAAATTCGGCGTTTTTGAGTGGTGTGAAGTGTCACCGTTGGTGAGGCACAAACTTAGTTCCTTATCTATCCGCTAGGAGCGCCGCCACGTAAAATCTTTCAGACAAAAGTTTCAGTGTTCGAGAAAGTCGTCAAGGTCAACTTCACTTTTTTAAAATGGAATGGTACATTTTTTTCAACCATCTTGTAGAGCACCTTAAGCCGCATAAAAAAAAACATAAGGTGGTCAGATTCGTTCAAGGTCATTCAAGGTCAGATATTAGATTTGTATCATCGATACTGACCTTGAACGACCTTGAATCTTGACACAAGATGGTTGAAAAGAATGTACCATTTCATTTTAAAAAGCGGAGTTGACCTTGACCTTCAGCGCCTCCACCGATAACAAAAAATAGGGTAGTCCGGTACGAGTGCCTTCTCGAACACTGAAACTCTTGTATGACACTTTTTTGAATATGATCAATAGTTTGAGTGCTATTGCTGGTAGTGATATTGGTGGCAGAAGCGAGAACTACCACTCTGCCTCATTATCCGAGTATCTCTCCGCCCTACGAGTTTCCAGACCTGTATGTGAGACTGTGATCGCAATTGACATCAGAAAATAGCAATTTTTTTTTAGGTTGGCTTCACACCTGCTTGCTCGTTTTGCTCAATTCGACCTTCATTTCTTCCACCAAGGTTGGAACGTAGTGATGGAGAAATTTAATTTTCCAGGTGGCCTTCAGGTTGGTCTCGGTGATGCTGGTGGACGGGGTCGAGGTCCTGGGTCTTTGCGGGCCGAGTCCCGAACTAACGGAAGTTGAACGATTGGCCATTCAGTGTTGGCGCAGCCACGTGGAGGTTTTGCGTACCGCGGAGCACTGCTATCCGCGAAATATTCCCGTCGGCATAACTCCCGATTCCGGAATTCTCGCGTGAGTTTCGCCGACCCAATGAGCGAACTAGCGCAGAAAATTCACCATCAAGGGGTTAGGCCACAGTAACGGGTATAAAATCATGTGCGAATTTAACAATTGTTTTTCGTATGGAAAAGTGATTCACTCATAAAATTAATCACACATCTATTTAGTATGAATATCAAGCTGTTAGAAAATATAGAGTGGCGTGCAAAAGTTTCGGGCCAACCTTTTTTTCTCAGTTATTCGATAAAATATTTAATGCCTGAACATCGCCATCATTTCAAATATTTGAGGGAGCTATGATATGCATAACAGCGTGGTATATTATTTTGTTTGTATAGTGTATGGTTTGTATACAGCGTCGAACGCGTTCGGTCAATGTAGAGTTGGGCGTAATTCTATTTATACATACGAATACGAATTTATTCACATCGTGATTTTCATGTGAATATAAATACAAATTTATGGGTGGGGATCCAAATATCGAAGGACCAAATATAGATCGACAAATATTTCGAAACGACAGAATTATGAACTCTCAAAATAACGAAGGTTTAATTATTCGAAATGTTATGTTTCGATCGAAGAAAAAATCGAATGACTATAAAGCAAAGCATCATTTATTCGAGAGCTCATTTATCTGAAAACGGATATTCAGCTCGTCTGCAATTTGAGACATACGAATATAGATTGGAACAATCTATAACATCCATATCTCCGAAACAGAAAGAAGCGAATATCTAATATTCGTAATACCGCCTATAGCGAAAAGCAATATATCGAGACGCAAAATATCGATGGTGCAAAATGGCGAATGCCAAAATGGCGAACATGGTATGGATGCCGTCCCGGCCGACCGCTAACGCTATCTGCCTCGATCACAAGTTTTCGCCATCCGGGCCATTCGACATTTTGACCCTTCGCTATTTTAACCACTCGACTTTTTGGCCGTTCGATTTAATGCTTTCTGTTTTTTGACCCGTCGCTATATTTACAATTCGAAGATTCGTCTTCTCGAATTATTTGGTGTTATTTATATAAGCAATTCGATATTATGTCTCTCAATATTTTTTAAATCGGTTTTTGTTTTTCGCTATATTTCAACTTCGAGATATTCGTATTCGGAAATTTTATTTACGTCTATATAAACCCTCCGGACATTGATCTATCTATATTCAAACATTCGACATTTTTTAATTCGATATTTCAGCCCATCCGAATATTGATCCATCGATACTTCGACTCCCGCCTCCGACTACTAATATTTTCTTTTGTTATCGTTTTTAGGCGCTCCGTGGCGTGATATTTAGCATCCATAATTTTTTAACTAGAACAAAAAACAAAAATTCTCGTCACTCTACATTAGAATACCTAGAGAAGTACGTACGGAATTTAAAAAATATTTTTTTATTCAAAAGTTGTAGGTATTCAAATGAATTTTCAGTGAAAAATTTCGTATAATACTGCTCACAAAATGAAAAGTTATCATTTAATCGGAAATTCCGTACGTACTTCTCTGCAAAATGCAATTAGGATCATAAATTTTAAATTTGAATTAAATCGGGTGAAAATTGTTGAAGGTATTTGTCACGCCAATTGAAAAAAAGCTGTTTCGAGAAAAACGCGTTTAAAGTTTTAGGTACTCTATGGCCGTGCCAGAGGTGGGCTTACGTAATACGCTCAAAATCGGTGAAAGAAAAATGTTCTTGCTATAAATCGAATAGTACCTTATTCTTATGATGATGAAGCCCGTTTCAGCGAGAAAAAAAATCGATTTTTTGAAAATTCTACTGTGGCCTTACCCCTTAATCGTTTCATTTTTTTACACCCCTTTTTTTACCGGCTCGCAGTTACCTGCTGGTGAACTTCCGGGTTGGAAAATTCGTTATAGGCCGGAACTCGCAGCAGTCGAAGACGCGAGTCGCCGGATCTCACAGGCTGGACATTCTGCGAACTTTTTATTACCAAGCGGTCGAGAATTTTCTCGTATCCGGTGAGGCGGAAGTGCGCGAGGGGGCGGAAGAAACGAGCACCGATCGGGGCGACCGGTTCGCCATTGGTAAAGAGACTTACTGGTGCTCCGAGTATCACAAATGTCACGCGCTCAGGGAAAACGATCATGTAATGTGCACCCTGTACACTTCCGTTGTTCCCACCCACACCATGAGGCTCGTCACGCAAAAGACCCTCAAAGCCATATTGGCTGACAAGCAAATCTGTTGGTAGTCTCGAATAAACGGTTTTATTTCTTACTTGCCATTCTTCGTCGAATGCCGGTCACTTTTATCCCACACCTGCTGCTATTTCCGCTTCGCCGTGAGCCACCGCGGGATCGCGTTTGCACGAGGGCACAGGGAAAGTGGGGACAATCCAGGATAATAGCGGCCATGTTGGAGCTTAAGGGGCTACGTCTGCCTAGAGGCCCGAATAAAATGGCCAAATGCCGAAAAGGTTCGATTTTAAGAATATTTCAATAACATCTTCGGAAAATATGGCTAAAAGATGATACTAGCGAATAACATTTTTTTTCGAAAATACAATTTATTGACCCACTTGGAGAAATTCAGATCGTTAATTTCAACGGCGTCAAAAATAACTTTTCGCAAATTAAAAAAAAAGCACACGAATAATTTTAAATGACTGCACCGGCGTTTTTTTTACACAATTATTTAATTTTCTGTTGTAATTTGAACAATATTTTGAGCCTACACCTCAGAGCAGTTATTTGACCGGATATTTTACCCTTCGGATTGGACCGGTAAGATAAACCCGCGCTTTCGGAGCCGACTTCACGCTAGGGTTGCGAAATTTCAAGGGTATTTCGACAATGAAACACAAAACAAATTTGAATGGACTGTTTTTTATTTTGCATTCGTCTCGAACCGATAAAAAAAGAACGATTGAAACAGGCGTATTTATCAACGTCGAATCTCATGTGAATTTCTCTTCGAGTCGATGACTTTTAAGATCGGGAAACGAATCCGCGTCCGCATGCAAGTGTTTCTGTTGTGGAATAATCCCTACAAACTGAGAACGCCGCGTCGACCATCGGTTTCGTTCACGTTCATCGTCCACAGCAGCAGTAGTAGTCCTCAATGGCGATTATCGGGCCGAGGGTGATACATTTTAAAAAATCATCCACTAGGAACGAATCCGAACGATCTCGAGGTTATTTCGATAATGAAACACAAAACAGAATTTGAATGGACCGTTTTCATTTTCGATTCGTCTCGATCCGACAAAAGAAACGGTTGCAACAGGCGTATTTTTCAACGTCGAATCGCAAGTGAAAAGTAATGCATTATTCATTACTTTTTTAATGGGTAATGAAAGAAATATTTCATTCCCCATTATATTACATTCAGTAATGTAAAAAAAATCCATCACTCATTACATTATATTTTGTATTGTAAAAAAATTCCATTACTCGTTACATTGGAATTTGTTGTGTAAAAAATGTCCATTACTCATTACATTAAATTTTGTCATGTGAAATATTTTTATTACAAAATGCAATGTAATGTGTAATGACAAACAATTTCATTACACATTACATTGTAATAGGTAATGGACATTTTTTACATTACAAAGTTCAATGTAATGGATAATGGAATTTTTTTACATTACAAAATTGAATGTATTGAGTATTGGATTTTTTTAACATAGCAAAATATAAGGAAGTGAGCAATGGAATTTGTTCACATTAATAATGTAATGTGAAAAATCTCTATTACTCATTACAAGGTAAAATGGATATTCGTTTCTCATCGGATCAGATCGACCCAGGGCAGAAACCGCTGCCCGTAATGGGAAACGAATAATAATCCTCATTACATTGTAATGAGTAATGGAGATTTTTTTCATTGCATTGCATTAGTAATGTGAAAAAATCCATTGCTCATCATTACATTATTTTTTGTAATGTAAAGAAAGTCCCTTACTCATTACATTACATTTTGTAATGCAAAATATTTGCATTACTCATTACATTGGACTTTGTAATGTAAACAAATTCTATTACCCATTACATTGTAATGGGTCATGAAAATATTTCACATTACAAAGTGTAATGTAATGAGAAATGGACTTTTTTACATTACAAATTCCAATTGTATGTAAGTCCAATGTAATGAGTAATGGAAATTGTTTACATTACAAAATCCAATGTAATGAGTAATGGCAATTGTTTGCATTACAAAATGTAATGTAATGAGTAATGGAAATTCGTTACATTACTGAACGTAATGTCATGGGTAATGAATTTTTTTATTACAAAATGTGAAGCAATGAGTAATGTAAACGCTAATGCATTACAAAAAGTAATGCATTATTTGCACCCCGGCTTCACGCACGTGTCACTATTTCCTGTTTGCGCTGAGGGATCGCGTTTGCACGAGGGCACAGAGAAACTCCGGAAAACCCCGTCTGATAATACCGGCCATGTTGGAGCTTGATTTCACCTGCGTTAAAAAAACTTTTCGAAAATCCAAAATATCGCGCGAACAATTTAAGAAAACTACGCCAGCGTTTTTCGTTACAAAATCAATTTTCAATGTTTTTTTTTTTTTTGTAAATCAAACATATTTTCGTGTCACCTCCGCGCAGTTATTTGACCGGTTATTTTACCGTTCACATTGTACAAGTGAGAAAGATATATGCCGCGCTTTTGGAGCCGGCTTTACGCGCATGTCGCGCGACATAACCTCCAAATGGTTTATATTTAAATGCGTTTGTTGTCAAACAGAAGCGTAGCCGTCAACAATGGTACCTGAAAAAGGGATAAATCTACCATGGTAAATAATATATTTTAGGAAATCCGAGCAGACGGAGAATTATTATGGAATTGTTGATCTGATTATCGCGACGAAAAAAAAAAACAGGGTCGAGAAGTATCGTCCGTCGACGCTGGACGATTTGATCTCGCACGAGGACATCATAAAAACGAGTAAGTTCCTGCATTGCGAAAATAAAACATTGAAAAAAAAAGAATCAAAATTCACGCGAATGCTTGACGATGTTATTCGACATTTCAGTCAACAAATTCATCGACGAGAATCAGCTGCCCCATTTACTGCTGTACGGACCGCCCGGTACCGGAAAAACCAGCACCATCCTCGCCTGTGCCAGAAAGCTCTACAAACGGACTCAGTTCACTTCCATGGTTCGTTTGCCTTTGGTGTATTACGAAACCTTCATACGATTGGATAGTTTTTTTTTTATTTTGAAAATGATGACAGTAGCGAGCTGTATTAAAGTTTGATTTTTGACTGAAAAAAACATCTCTAGAGATAAATGGATCGATGTATCAAAAAATTTTCAGATCATACGATACAAAATTGTACAAACTATGCTGTGTTTGAATTTGAAGCAAATCGGACGCGTAGACTGAGATACGACTCACACTGTTTTGCGGGAAAGTTTAGACAAAAACGCAGAAGAAAAAAGGATGAATCGCATCAGAGCGATCCGTCCGTGCATAAAAATTATAAATTGGTAAATTTATGGAATTTCTATAAAACTGCCATTGCAAATTGAAGTTAAGGGGTTAGGCTACTTTGGGGACCGGAGTAGCTGGGTTACTTGAAAATATTAATTTTGAAGCAATAAATAAAACGATTGAAAAATCGTTTCGACATTTATTCGTTTGTACATTAACGAAGTTGTGTACCAAATTTAATTCAAAAATAGTAATAATTAAAGACGTTACAAACGATCTTGCGAAGGGCCTTTGAACGAAAGGGTCTCAACGGTGTACTGTATTTTGGCCACTAGGTTGATATGAAAAAAAAACGATTTTTTTTTCCCTTAAAATAGATAATTAAATATTAAAAATAAAACATTTGATAGATAATAAATAGATACTAAAAATATGATAATAAATAGACTCAAAATAGATAATCAATGTTAAAAACAAATGTTTTCTTTAAATAGATAATATAAAATAGGTTTAGACTTGAGCGAGCTTTTAATATTGTGTGTCAATCATGAAAAAAAATATATTTTTTTTTTCGATTTTTCGAGGAAAAATGACATCACTATTGTTAATAACTAATGAAAAAAAATGTTAAGAAAAACGTCTGTTAATTCCAAACTTCTATCACATTGAGAAAGTGTACTACATTTCAAGTCAGTCCGTGCATTAGATGTCGAGAAAACGTGTATACCGTTTTGAGAAACATATTTTTGCGAAAAATGCGTTCAAGGTAGTACGAGCGCGCAATCTTGATTTTTATAGATTTTGTTCAAATTTCAACCAGACATTGTTCATATCGGTAACACGCGTTTTGACCCGACGACAAAATATCCTCGACAAAATATCCGCGACAAAATATCCGACGACACAATATCCGCAGGATAAAATATCCTCATGACAAAATATCCGCAAGACAAAATATCTGCCGATATTATATCCGCTGTCGGTAATTAAATCTATGATTAACGTTATTACTCTTAAACTAGGACAACTGGCTTCATGAGACAGTCAATGTTTTTCTCTCTGCTGTGTATGTAGTGCTAATGTTTCTTGAAGGAATGACGTTGTAGTGCTACATTTTAAAGTGCGCTGTGTATGTATGTGCTACAGTTTAAAGTGTGCTGTGTATGTAGTGCTACAGTTTAAAGTGTTTAAAGAAGGGAGCAAAATTATTAATATATGACGGATATGTTTATTCAAAAAAGAGTATGAATAAAACAAGCATAACTTGGCGTTGTGTTGAGCATAAGAAACGTTCATGTAATATTATTATAGTACATCCTATTATAGTACATACTATTATTATAGTATCCAAGTATATTTGCGTGGCATTGCTAACAATATTTTATTAAAGTAATATTATATACAAAAACTTTACAATAAAGAAATAAGTGCAATGAAGAAGCTCGTATTATGCCCCCACCCCACTATCTCACACACCCCACAAAGGTGTTTTGCGCGCGACCCCGTTGATGTGGTGGACGAGATTTAGGATTTTGTCTCGCGGATGTTTTGTCATGAGAATATTTTGTCTTTCGGATATTTTATCTTTCGGATATTTTGTCTTTCGGATATTTTGTCCTCGGATATTTTGTCGTCGGGTCAGATGTGATGTAGCCTTCATAGTTTCAGTGAAATTTCAGAACAGTCGACTATTTAGATTGGGAGATAATGGGTTTTAAAATTGCAACTTTCAACACTGCAGGGTCTCCATTGAAATTTAGACAGAATAATTTTCCGTAACAAATATTTGTCCCGTATAATAAGCAGACAACACCGCATCGTTTCACGTGTCCAACGACGTGAGTTTGCGCGGCATATTTAAAATAATACTGCAACACAAATTTTTATTTGGAAGTAATTTTTACTCGAACAAAGTTCTTAATTAGTTATGAATAAACCAACACTTTTATTTGTTATTGAAAATAACATAAACAATATAAAATATTAATATTTATATTGCAAATATTTTTTTATGACAACATTTTTCACTTTAGGAATACGATAATTACTTTTTTCTCGAAATATTGAACAATAGCAGTGTTAAAAGTTGCAATTTTAAAACCCATTATCTCCCAATCTAAATAGCCGACAGTTCTGAAAATTCACTCAAACATGCATAATGATATGAACAATGTCTGGTTAAAATTTGAACAAAATCTATAGAAATCAAGATTGCGCGCTCGTACGACCTTAAGGGGTTACGTGGGATTCGAAGCCAAAAAAGCATACTCTCTCTATTAAATTTTTTTTTAATATATAAATTATTTTATCCAAAATGTTAAGCAGATAAAAGAGCAGAATTTCAACAATATAAAAAAAAAATTTCATCCAATAATTTGGGAAATTCGGCTGGTAGGACCTGGTTTCCGGAGACCCCTAAAAATAAAGTGTCTTCGTGGTGGCCAGGATAACTTTATTTGGAATTAAAAAACCATTTTTTTCTGTCAGTAGAAAAGTATAGCTCGTGATTGGACGAAGGATTAAAAAAATTGAAATTTGAATTTTTGGCAGAGTTGTATGCAAAATAGTTCAATTTTTGGTACAATTTACACTACGTATAGCCTTGTAAAATTAGTTGTAATCGAAAAAAAAAGACCTTCTGTCAATGCTATTTTGATGAATGGTGCAAAATTTTAATAAGATCGGTGCATTTAGTTTTTGAGAAATCGTGGCCACCGATTTCAAAAATCGTGTTTTGAGAAAAATGCGATACACCTGCGTCGCTCCCGGCCGGTCTTTCCCAACGGGGGAATTCCAAAAGGCTCTCTCTCCTAGACTTTTACTCCGATTGATTGAAATCTTTGGGAGAATATTGTAGACATATTGTACTATTGAGTAATAACATTTTTTTAATGAATTTTTTTTTTTAATTTTCAAACTCACGAAACCCCTTAATAAAGTTTGACTAGTAGTTCAATCGTTGTAATGATAATCTTCAATCTGCGATTCCTACGCCAAATGTTGGACCTTTCTCTTCAATATTCACAGTAGCCTAACCCCTTAAGACCAACGCTTAGCAATCAAAATCGAAAATTTCAAGACATATACCAAAAATGGTTCATCCGAAGTATTGTCCCGCGCTATTTACACATTTTTTCCATCTCTCTGGCAATACATAAATACCGCGACGATAAAAAGACGCGTCTTTGGACTGAAACCATTCGTCCAACCAATTTTGTACTGCGTCGTAATTGGCCAAGTGTAGCCCACCCAAGCCATGCGCCATTGACCGAAACAAGTGACAGTCTGAAGGGGCCAGGTCTGGCGAATACGGCGGCTGCGGTAGCAGATCCCATTTCAGTGTTTTTATGGTGTCCTGGACGATGGAACTGCGATGGCACGGAGCGTTGTCGTGTTGCAGTATCACACGTTCGTGTCTCGTGTCCCATTCTGGCCGTTTTTCGAACGATGCGTGGTTCAAATTGATTAGTTGTTGTCGGTAGCGATGTCCATTGACACTTTCGCCCGGCTTCGGCAGCTCATAGTACACGATTCCTTTCTGGTCCCACCAAACGCAGAGCATTGTCTTTTTTCCAAAGCGATTTGGCCGTGCCGTCGATATTGACGCTTCGCCAAGTGAAAGCCAGGATTTTCTGCGTTTGGGATTCTCGAAATATATCCATTTTTCATCGCCAGTAACAATTCGATGCAGGAAACTCTTTCTGTTTTGCCGTAAAAGCAAAATTTCGGAAGCGGCTCTTCGATTTTCCATTTGTCTCTCAGTCAACTCACGCGGGACCCACTTTCCTTCCTTATGAATTTTTCCCATGGCGTACAAACGTTTCGAAATACATTGCCGAGTCACATTCAATGCCTCGGCAAGTTGATCTTCTGTTTGAGTGTCATCTTCATCCAATAACGCTTGCAGATCGGCGTCCGCAAATGTTCGCGCTTTTCCCGAGCGCTCCTTGTCCCCAGTCTCAAAATCGCCACTTCTGAACCGCTTGAACCAATCTCCACACGTTGTTTTTGATGGTAGATGTTCGCCGTTGGCCTCCTCAGGTAACCGACGTACTTCAGCTGCTGTTTTTTTAGGTTGAAGCAGAAAAGCAATGCTTCCCGCAAACGCTGTTCATTCGGCACAAACTTTGACATTTTCGAGGTTAGAAAAAAGGTCGTTGTGTTGCGGTATTTGTTTATATTACGACTGGGTATTCTTAACAGATGTCCAAGCTACAAAGACACCCAATTTCAGACCTGTATGCCGACTGCATGTGTCGCTAGCGCCATCCATGTGTGAAACCCGGGAACTTAGTTGCGCACCTAGTAAAATAAGGTCATTGAAGATCATAGAAAGTACAGATAGGCGATATTACTTACAGTTTCGGTAGTAAATAAAATTACTACCTTTACACTGAGTGTTCAAAATGACGATCATCAGTATCAATGCAACATTGGATTCGACTTCGACGAAGCATATCGACTTGCTCTTCAAACGGATACATTGTACTTAATTGACCGATTTATCGATACTAATCTTATCATGTTTATCTTATCCCGCAAACTTATTGAAGTGTCCTTGAAACAGTGTTTAATTTCAGTGAATTAAACGGTAAGTATTATCGACTTTCTGTACTTTCTGTACCTGTCTAAGAAATGAGTAAACGTACATAATAAGGCACGCATTGATATTGATGGTCGTAATTTCGAACACTTACTATAAACATAGTAATTTTATTTACTACCGAAACTGTAAGTATTATCGACTTTCTGTACTTTCTATGAGGTCGTTGAACTCGTTTTAAGCTCCTCTTTCGCGGTACAGAAAAAAAAACATACCGATCCATTTAAAAAAATGGAGTTGACCTCCAAATGTCTGAAGTACCTCCACCTGCAAAAAAAAACTATTATCGCTATCGGATAGCTCCTTTCGTACTGTGCAACCTCATTTCAGCAAATATTTCTGTGAACCTTATAATTTCGACGATATCCAAAGTGCTAATAATTATTGATCTACCCTGTATGTACATTACGAAATTTTTTTTTTAAATCGATTTTTCTAAAATTTTAACTGTATATAACCTCTTAACTCGATGTACCGCCGAAGCGGAACCTCGAGCGCCCCTCCAAAACTGACTTTTTCAAAATATTCAACCAGGTATTGGAGCTGAATGCCTCGGACGATCGTGGTATCGGTATAGTCCGCGGGCAAATCTTGAGTTTCGCCAGTACGGGGACGATGTATCGTTCCGGATTCAAGCTGATAATCCTCGACGAGGCCGACGCGATGACGAACGACGCCCAGAACGCTCTCCGCAGGAGTCCGTATCTTCGCAATACTCAACTTCAGTCCGCAATCACCAATCGAGCACCCATCTAACGCAAAAACAACTCTTCTTTCGCAGTCATGGAAAAGTACACGGAAAACGTGAGATTCTGCATAATATGCAATTATCTCAGCAAGATAATACCGGCTCTTCAGTCTCGCTGCACGAGATTCAGATTCGGACCGCTCGCACCGGAGCAAATCCTTCCCAGGCTCGAACACGTGATCAGGGAAGAAAAGTAAAGTGACAAATTTATCGACGATTGGAGAACGCTCGTTATACATGGCTGTTACGCATATTGAAAACAGGAAAAACTGAGGGAATTTCTTTCGTCTTGGAATAATCAGGAAAAAGTTAGGGAATTTTTTTAAATTCTTCGAAATTTTGACAAAATTTACTTTTTGCACGAATTACGAAAAACGAAACCGGGTTGGAAAACAAACTGAGACGTATAAAAATAAATATTTTTGAATTTTTTCGATATTTATATTATTCTTCATTGTATAGAAAAAAGGTAATTATTTAGATAAGTGAATTTTCCGAAAAATGAGCCTAACGTTTTTTTTTTTTTTTTTTTCAATTTTTTTTCGTATTTATTGGGTTATAAATGATAATATTCAGTCGGAGAAAACTGACATTTTTCATAAACAAATTTTTTACGAGCAAAAAATTCATAAAAAATGGATTTTATGCTCGTAAAAAAATAACCCAAGCAAACCCAATATAGGCATCGAAATGTTAAAAAATGCTCTATTTTATCAAGTGTTTTCGCAAACTTCAAAACTTCACAACTTTACTTATACTTTAAGCCAAACCCAAAGGCGTCGAGGTGTTCAAAAATGCCCTATTTTATCTCGTGTTTTCGCGAATTTCAAAACCCCATAACTTTTTATGGGGGAGGGGGGCGAATTTCAGCTTCCCCCGACTAAATATCAATTTATAACCCAACAAATGAGAAAATAGCAACAAATTAATGTTAGGCTCATTTTTCGGAAAAGAAAACTTATCTAAAGAATTGCCAAAAAAAGTTATGCCAGTGCCGAACATTGAAAATTTCAAAAACTATTTTACTCCAAAGCCCTATACATTCGCATTCGATTTTTCGATACACGTAAGTGTTTATTTATTTATAAGTGCATTAAGGGGTAAGGCCACTGTAACGGCCCAAAAAAAAAGGTTTTTTCACTAATTTTTTGCTCCCGAAATTGAAGGTATTTGAAAAAAAACTTTTAATGGTGTTATCGGGCATACATTAAACTTTATTATAAAAATTTTTTACAGTAAAAAAAAAACAAAATGGCGTTTCCACAGCTATCTTCCCGGGACATGTTTTGCTTCCAGGGCTCCGCGGCACGCAGCACCACTGGTGCACTTTTGAATCTAGAACAAAAAAAAAAACCATTAATCTAGAGGGCTATAGCTAGAGAATGTCGATCGGATTTTAAAAAGTATCAATTTTTGTGGATTTGGCGTGCGTTTGAAAAAAAAATTGATTTTTGACGAAAAAAACGGCAAGTTTTTTGTTAATAAAAAATCAATAAATAAAGTTCTTGAAAATTCCGATCGACATTCTCAAGATAATGTAAATGTTCACATCTGGTTAAAATTTCAAGTAAAAAAAATGAAAATTGTTCGAGTTATGCTGCGTGCCATTTTGAAAAACCATGTTTCGAGAAAAACGCGTTTAAAGTTTTGCGAATAGTTTGTTTGGGTTTGTTTGGGTTTGTTTGGGTCGCACAGGACCTTTTTTTCTTATTCTAGAGGGTTTAAACTATTTTTTAAGCCAATAAAAAAAAATCGATTTTTCAAAAAATTTACAGTGGCCTTACCCCTTAAAGCACACATAAGTGTATTTTTTATTTATTGGCACTGACATAAAAATTTCTGTTTATAATAAAAAACAAGTTCGGTTTTCGCTTTTGATGTATTTTTGCTTTACAGTGGTTAAATAATGTTTCGAATTTGAGTTTTAAAAAATGTTCATTACTTTTTATTGGTTTAACATATTTTATTTCGATATTTAACATTTTCATATATTTGATGTTGAAGAAATTATGTTTATTATTTGATCCTAATCTGCCTGGAATATTTGCAAACCCTGTGTGGAAAACCCGGAAAAGTCAGGGAATTTCCGAGTCGATAATGCGTAACAACCGTGTTATCTCCAATGATCTTTGATACGCGATGGTAATTTTCAACGAACGCAGAACCACCGTCACCGAGGATGGTAAGCGAGCCCTCATGACACTGGGCGGTGGAGACATGAGGAGAGTTATAAACATTCTTCAGAGCACGTGGCTCGCCTTTGGCTCCGTTACCGAGGACAATGTCTACGCCTGTGTCGGCCATCCCTTGCCGATCGACATAAAGAACATCATCAATTGGCTGCTCAACGAAACTTACGAATTCGCGTACTGCAGTATCCTTTTTTTCTCTTATCTTTCCTTCCTATTGCTCGGAAAAGCCTGACGGGCATTCGAAGATTTTTCGATAAAACTCGCGTACGGTCGGATGTTTTCGAATTTTTGAAAATTACGAAAATATCAAACTGTCGGAGAGAAAGTTCGATTTTTCGGCGAAACGAACAACTTTAAGAATTTGTTGTTAACAAATTAATGACAATTGAGCCTTTTCGTTATATCCCAGATCCTTGTTTTTTGTATTCGCTTGTTTTTTCCTAAGCCGAACCGCGCAGAAATAAAAGATCTGAAAGTTCAAAAGAGTTTCGCACTCCAAGACATTATAACGGAGATACACACGATGGTGAAAAAAAGTACGTGCCAAGCATCGCAAGCCTTGAAGCCGCCCATTGCGTGCACAGCGAGTGTGCTTTTCTTTTTTTTTTGGCAATTCTTTAGATAAGTGACTTCCGAAAAATTGTTGTTTCCAAACAAACCCAATATAAGGCGTCGAAATGTTCAAAAATGCCCTATTTTGTCGGGTGTTTACACGAACTTCGAAATCCAATCATTTTTATGAGCCCAAAACCTAAACAAACGCAAACAAAAAACCTAAGCAAACAAACCCAATGAAAGCGTCGAAATGTTCAAAAGTGCCCTATTTTATCACGAGTTGCCGCGAACTTCCAAACCCCATAACTTTTCATGAGCCCAAAACAAAAACAAACAAATCTAAGCAAACAAACTCAATATAGGCGTCGAAATGTTCAAAAATGCCCTATTTTATCACGTGTTTCTGCGAACTTCAAAATCCAACAACTTTTACCAATACTTGAACCCTTCTCGTACACCTGGGGTCCCGTGGAACCCAACGCCAACTTGTGAGCTAAATTTGAAACAGTTAGACCCTATAGCGTGCATTTATATATATTTACATAAAATAAAGAGCATTTTTTTACTCCAAAATATTTCATGTTCATACGTACGAATAAATACCTCTTTTAAACACCCAATATTGCACTATTTTTTAAATGAAACTACTATATGTGACAGTACTTCCCTGAAAATTTTACTTAATTATCTATAAAATTAACGGAGTTATGATTTTTTTGTCCCATAAACCGTTTTTCACGACTTTACTCGTTTTCGTGCATTTTTGACAACCTTAATATTAATTTTTTCTTATTTATTTCATCCTATCGCATCCTAGATGGTTGAAGGTGCGTTTTGGTTTTTGTTTTATTCAAATCGGGCAAACAGTCTTCTCACAGCAAGCGCTCAAAAATCGATGGGGGCCTCTGGACCCCGTGTGTATGTCCCGGGTGACGGCAGATTTGTGTACGAGAAGGGTTATCCCGAACAAACCCAATATAGGCGTCGAAATGTTCAAAAATGCCCTATTTCATTACGTGTTACCGCGAACTGCAAAACCCCATAACTTTTACCCATACTTTAATCCAAACAAACTCAACATAGGCGTTGAAATGTTCAAAAATGCCCTATTTAATCACGTATTTCCGTGAATTTCAAAACCCCATAACTTTTACCCATACTTTAACCCAAACAAACTCAACATAAGCGTCGAAATGTTCAAAAAATGCCCTATTTAATCACGTATTTCCGTGAATTTCAAAACCCCATAACTTTTACCCATACTTTAATCCAAACAAACTCAACATAGGCGGTGAAATGTTCAAAAATGCCCTATTTAATCACGTATTTCCGTCAATTTCAAAACCCCATAACTTTTACCCATACTTTAACCCAAACAAACTCAACATAAGCGTCGAAATGTTCAAAAAATGCCCTACATAATCACGTATTTCCGTGAATTTCAAAACCCCATAACTTTTACCCACACTTTAACCAAACAAACCCAATATGGGCGTCGAAATGTTCAAAAATGTTCAATTTTATAACGAGTTTCCGCGAACTTCAAAACCCCATAACTTTTTATGAGCTAAAAACACAAACAAATCCAATATAGCGTCGAAATGTTAAAAAATGGCCTATTTTATCACGTGTTACCGCGAACTGCAAAACCCTATAACTTTTTATGAGCCCAAAACACAAACAAACTAAAACATACTCAATATAGACGTCGAAATGTTAAAAAAATGCGGTATTTTATCACGTGTTTCCGCGATCTTCAAACCCCATAACTTTTATTCAAACAAACACAATATACGCGTCGAAATGTTAAAAAATGCGGTATTTTATCAGGAATTTCCGCGAACTTCAAAACCCCATAACTTTTTATAGGGGAAGGGTGAATTTCAGCTTCCCCCGACTCAATATCATTTATAACCCAATAAATGAGAAAATATTTTTAAAAAAGTAGGCTCACTTTTCGGAAAAGTCACTTATCTAAAGAATGACCCTTTTTTTCTTCGTACCGATAATACCCTTTTTGTTTTAATTTCTCCCTTTTTATTTTTCGCTCCCTTACAGTCGACTTCCCGAACGATGTGATCGTCGAGCTGATAGTCAGGCTGGCACAGATAGAAAAACGCACGGTCGCGGGGGCGAGCGAAGCCGTCCAACTGAATGCCCTGGTCGCCGCGTTCCAGAACGTTCGAAATATGCAACCGTAACTCGATCAACGAGTACGAGAAGACGCGACGGAGGAGGAGCGTATCGCGGGAACGTTTTCTCGGCATCGAAACACGAGACGATTCGGAACTGGCATCGGTAGATTCTCGTTTTTGTTGAATTTTTTTCCTCACGGTCGTCGCTACTTTACCGGGAAAGTTTATAATTAGCGCAACGCTCCGAGTATCCTAGAACCTCCACCGGGCTCGGGTGAGAGTGGCGGAGGGGGGGGGGGGGTAGGAAAGCGCATTTGAGAGGGATGAGGGCGCGAGCCGGAAAAACCAACTACGGTGTTGCGGAATAAAAAGGAGCGGTGAAATAAAGAGGACGAATTGATTTATAAAAAAATAAACGAGTCATTCCGGGCAGCACGCGGGATGCTGTGCGTCTCGGGAGCTTGGGCGAGATTTTCAGGTGGAGGAAGTGACTGAAGGAAGGGCGAAAGAGAGGGAGGTTGGTTGATCGATTGATTGACGTATATTCATGCTGAAATAAGATCCTTAACGAGTTACGCCGAGATCGTGGCTGGAAAAAAGAGGAACTTTGCGATTTTTTTCTGGGAAAACGTGCGCGGGGCTATATTGCGATTTTTTTCTCTGGGAAACCGTTTGTGAAAAAGAAACGCATGTTTTTAACACAAAGGTACATATTATGGTGGCACACATTTAAGCTCTATTTTTTTTTCTTCTCACCATCCAATTAATTTCGTTAAAGAAAAAACACAAAATTGTCGCGAAAGAAAATCAAATTTTCATTTTGAAAATTGATTTTTTTTGGTCCACTTCTCACCCATGAATTTTACGATTTATAATTTTAAAATTAACCACGCGAAAGCTCTGGCCGGCCAATGAATATTTAGTGGTCGCTCAGGAGCTTCGAAATTTCCAATTTTCGCCAATTTTTTTTTTTACTCTTTTCACTCATAAATTTGACGCTATGTAATTTTTTTTAAACAATCAATCCTTTTTTTCTCGGAAACGGATTTTTCAAATTTACCTCACACTTCTAACCTAAGAATTATAATTTTTGTTCTCGTGAAATAATTCTTTAAAGCTCGTGTCCGCAAACAAAACTATAGGTCGTTTTATTCGTAAAACTGAAATGGCGGCTGTTTTCCGCGCGTCGTGATGCGTCCCACAGTTGGTCCCGTTGGTCAAACTGCGGACCAATCGTACCCTGTGACGAGCGACGCCATAATACAATGATACATAATAATACATAATAACACGTATCGTCTAATTGGTGTTTGCTACAAATTATCACAATAAATTATTCAAAAAACGTAATTCTTCGCTGTTTATTTTCTTTTTATGCTACAAGAAATTATAGTGCGTGCGAGATTTATTTTTTGGCGGAAATTGTAAATTTCGAAAACCTTGAGCGATCACTCAATCTTCATTCGCCGGCTGAAGCTTTTGCGAGGTTAATTAAAAAATGTATAAAGTGAAAAAATCATGGGTAAAAAGTGGACCAAAAAAAAACGATTTTTTAATGAAAATTTGAATTTTGTGGAGCGACCTCTAATTATTTTACGACCGCTCGCAGCTTCGGCGACGATTTCTTTTTTCTTCAAAGAAGATAATTGGATGGTGAAAAAAGGAAAAGAAATAGCACTCAAATTCGTGCCACTTTGAAAAAAAACTACCAAAAAAATACGGAAAAACGACAAAAACATGGCCGCCGGCCGATGATGAAATTCCTTTCGCGACGTTTGGTGGTGGACACTCTCCAGCTCAAACCGTCCATCCGAAATCTAAAAACCCAAGGGTTTATTCAAGTCAACAATAAATACGAGTCGTTGACGATAGTCGATATTTTTTTAACAGCGTAGCGACGAATTTGAAACCCGCTATCGAAGTAAAATTCTATCGCTAACGAAACTGACTATGAAAAAATGAAGATCGATTTTTCAAAAGTGAGATCGTCAACGACCTTTAAATGTTTCTCATCGGATCTCCTGTAAATTTGGGAACAATCGATCAAGTGGTTCTCGAGATATCATGTCCGCCGACTTTGAAAACAGTGCTTCGAGAAAAATGCGTTTAAAGTTTGATGTATGGTGCTGCTACCGCTCGCCCGACCGACTGTTAGAAGCTCATTCAATTTTAGGAATGTGTCAATGAAATTTTCAGGGAATATAGCTAAAACGTGATACTGGCGAATAAAAATATTTTTGGAAAATGCCATTTTTTGACCCACCCACAAATATTTATGAAAATTGGATTTTCCAAAATATTTTTGGAAAATGCCATTTTTTGACTCACGCACAAACATTTTTGAAAATTGCATTTTTCAAAATATTTTTGGAAAATGCCATTTTTTGACTCACCCACAAATATTTTTGAAAATTGCATTTTCCAAAATATTTTTGGAAAATACAGTTTTTTGACTCACCCACAAATATTTTTGAAAATTGCATTTTCCAAAATATTTTTGGAAAATGCCATTTTTTGACTCATCCACAAATATTTTTGAAAATTGCATTTTCCAAAATATTTTTGGTAAATGCCATTTTTTGACTCACCCACAAATATTTTTGAAAAATGCATTTTTCAAAATATTTTTGGAAAATGCAATTTTTTGATAGATGTACTTCATTAAAGAGTACGGTTTTGAAAGTATATTTTACAATTGGTCGTGTTCGTTGGGTCTTATCATTTTGACTGCGCATGCGCATTTGATGATGCGCACGTTTCATTGCGCAGTTGCGCGTTGCGCATCATTATGCACATGCGCACTTGTTCGTATAAAAATGATGAGACCCAACGAACACGATCAATTTATGTATTGAAAAATATTTATAAATGTGGTGGCTACAAGTACCTGGGCAGGCCGCTGTTTGAAGAACGTCCTTCGCGGTGACCACTGCTTAATTATCTAGTGCTTCGAAGAAAAATATAAAAAATAATACTTTTGTAAAATTGGCCGCAATCCAAAATGAAAGTATTGATTTTCGGTTAAAAGAACGCTCTATTTTCGTTGATAAAAAAAAAACTACGCACCGAAAAGGAAAAAAAGCTTTTTGATATTTGAAAGAAGCTTGTCAAATTTTAAGTTCATCGGTGCTGTGCTTTTCGAACTATCGTGCTCATCGATTTTGAATAAGTTATTTTTATAAAAAACGCGTTCAACGCTTCCTTGGCACACTTATATTTGTCCACGGCTTTGACACACTGGGTCAATTTTATGCGGATAGTACTTTATCCACTTGCCCTCAACAACCCTTCGATCGGTTTTTTTTAAATCCGGGATACACTGCAAACATTTCTTAAGGCGTTATACGCAGTTGCAAGGCAAACAAAGTCGTTTTGTCACGATTTTTTTCTGGAAAAGGATTTCATTTGGGCAAAACGAAAAGTATTAGGCAGTGTAGTGGCATCTTTAAGCTTTAGATTGGCATTTTTTATTTTAGAAAAAAAAGTGCAGTGTAGTGGCATCTTTTAGCTTTAGATTGGCATTTTTTTTTAGAAAAAAAAGTGTCCGGCGGTGAGCAAAGTATCTCCAGTTTGAATGATCTAAAATGAAAAAACCAAAATGATTATTTTACGGGATAGATGAATCCAGGTATTGGTCGAAGGAATAGTCGAAATTTTCATTTTTGACAAAATGGTGGCTCCGGAAAGAAACAATTTCGATTTTCGACCAAATTTTTTTCGTTAAATCGTTGAAAAAAAAATATAAATAATTATCGGAAATCTCATTCCTTCGATCAATACCTGAAGAATATATCTGACAAGGTCGTGTTAAAATTGCAGACCGATCGGTTGAACCGTTTTTGAGAAATCGTGCTCACCGACTTTGAGAACACCGTTTTGAGAAAAACGCGTTTGAAATTTCTCGGACGCTCGGGGACGCGCTTCGAGCGTCCTTACAAATATGTGTGTATTTCCGAGAATATTCGCTGAATCGATTTGAAATTTTCAGGGAATATACTCACATATTTGTACATTCCGGAAATGCAATAAAAAATCGATTTTTTGAAATTTCCAACTGCGTATAACTCGTTAATATGTCTGCATAAATAAAATTCGGAAGATATAAAATTTAATTGTAAAGAATTATAGAAAACTTTCGATTTTTTCCAAATGAGCATTTTATTTCAAACTCGTCCGGGTCATAATGACCCAGTGTGTCAAGGAAGCGTTAAAGTTCGCCGGTTCGCGGAACCTTTCTACAAACGCCCATAAGTTCCTCAATTTCGAACGGATCGACTTCAAATATCCAGAGAATATTTAAAAAATATTATCTTTCGAAAATACGTCAAAACCCAAAAATCGATATATTAAAAAATGTCAACTCTGTGTAAGCCCTCACAACTACCTATAGTAAGCACACAAAATATAATTCACGACTAATTCAAGGAGGAGCCGAGTGCAACACGCGCTCTCAATTGTCCCTAATTATCGACACCATCCTCTTGCAGGTTGAAGCAGAACAGCCGTAAAATAAAAGATTGAAGGATACGGTGCGAAAATGAGAAGCAAAAAATTGGCGTAGATTGAGAGAGAGGAAAAGGGGGATGAAAAGCGAGTAAATTGAATCGCATTTCTCGCTGCGATGACTCGGAGCGAAACCTCCGCAATATTTTATTGTGAGTAACACCCGTCTTTGTGTGTTCCGTCACTCGGAGAGTCGCCAGAAGCAGATCTACACATACATCGCCCGTGTAGTATTCCGAAGTTTTCATTCTATCCAGAAACCATGAGATATGGTTCCCTCAAAGTTTTCGAGTCCGCGGAGCTTTGCACAGTTACGCGAAGAGCCGTGTATAATAAAATATCGTCGGATCGGTCGAGACGAGAGACAGAGAGAGAGAGAGACCGCGAGTGAGGGGGGGGGGGGGGGGGGGGAGAAATAGAAAGAGCGAAAGAGAGAAATAAAAAGGGAGCTAGAGAGAGAAGGAGTGATAAATGAAGA